>WEKX01029560.1:1009596-1023616 GCA_013390025.1 Pitta sordida | reverse complement strand
CGTCCTCACCCCGATTCACATCGCCAGCCCTATCCCATCTCCGTCCCATTCCCATCTCCACACTCGTCCACCCCTCATCCCGGTCCAGATCCCCGTCCTCGTCCCCATCCACATCTCCGTGCTGATTCCCATTCTGATCCCCATCCTCTCCTCATCCTGATCTAAATCCCCGTCCTCATCTCCATCGCCATTCTCATTCCCATCCTCTTTCCCATCTTCGTCCCCCCATCGTCCTGATCTACATCCCCCCTCATATTCATCCTCATCCCCATCCTCATTCCCATCTCCATCCTCATCCCCCACCTCATCCCGATCCACATCGCCCCCTCATCCCCATCTACTCCGTGGTGTGCAGTGCTCAATACCACGCCCCTGCTCCACGACCGGAGTCGTCCCTCTCCTGGAGTTCCCGCCTGCCTGCGTGGATCAACCCCGGTGGACACGGCACAGTGTGGCAGTGGGTTTTGCACCCTCAGGGGTGACTGTGTTTTATAGACATTTGAAAGGGATCTCGATGATTGCAACATTCCAACCCCCCTCCCATGACCTTCTAACCAACCAAGAGTAAGTCCAGGTTGCTCAGAGCTACATCCAACCTGGCCTTGAACGTCTGCAGGGATAGGACATCCACAGCTTCTCTGGGCAGCCTGTGGCAGTGCCTCACTACCCTCACAGGAAAGAATTTCTTCCTAACATCTGGTCTAAACCTGCCCTCTGTCAGTTTAAAGCCATTCCCCCTTGACCTATCAGCACATGCCCTTGACAAAAGTCCCTCTGTGGCTTTCTTGCAGGCTCCCTTCAGGTTGGGAAAGGCAGCAATAAGGTCTCTCTGGAGCATTTTCTTCTCCAAGATGAACAATCCCAATTCTCTCATCTTTTCCACATAGAAGAGGTGCTCCATCCTTCTGATCAACTTGGTGGTCTCCTCTGGACTCCCTGCAACAGGTTGTTGTCCTTCCTGTGCTGAGGACCCCAGAGCTGGATGCGGTACTCCAGGTGGGTTCTCACCAGAGCAGAGAGGAAGAATCACCTCTCTCAACCTGCCACAATGGTTTTGTTTGCTCATGTCCAGCATCTCATCCGTCAGTACCCCCACCAAGTCCTTCATGGCAGGGCTGCTCTTGATCCATTCATTCCCTTGCCTGTATTGACCCAAACCCAGTTGCACTTGGCCTTGATGTGGGGAAATGTCGGGCGTCACAACACTCTCTGGTGTGCTCAGGGACTGGTTTGGTCCCCACACTCTTTGAGGTGGCCACTGGCAGAGCTTGTCCTCCTTCACCAGCCATGGACCAGCCCTGCCTGTCCCAGAGCACCCTGCTGCACTGCACTGCAACAGGGACAAATCCAGGGCCAAATGCCCAGGGCTGGATCCTGAACCAAATCCTTACACTTTCCTTGTGTGGTTGTGTGAGCTGCTAACACAGCTCTGTAGCCTCAATGGCATAAGCAGCTCCAGGAGCATTCAATAGTGATGATAACCAAAAAATGTAATAACATGGGTGGCTGACCAAACCCAGCTGCCTTCACTGTGACTGGGCTCTTTTTCATTTTTTTGTGTCCATAACTATATTAGAAAGTCTCTGTCAGCCCTGTGCAATTTGTGCTTTCCAGCCTCAGGGCCAAATATTCTTATTGGATTGGCTCAAAGGACCATAGTTGAGGTTTTGAATAAGATCCCATCTTTTGCTGCTCCCTTTGAATAACACAAGCTGCAAAACGGGGAACCCCATGTTTGGCACAGCCCCACGGATCTGGGCAGTTGGAGTGAGGTTTAGGCACATGCACCTCCCTGACATTAAGAAATCCCTATTTATTGTTGGTACTGAGTTAATGAGGTTACCTAAAGTTAATAAGGTTAGCTGGGCAGTGGCATGAAGTGTTGGCCTTCACCTCTCCCAGATTTGCAGACTCTGAAATCCCACCCCATGTGTTGGGATGGGTTTAGATCAGTGTTGGAGGGCAGATTTCAGCCATCCCTGTGGTCCCCACTGATGTCTCTGAGGTTTGTCTCCAGCTTTCCTTTACATCCAGGAGGGTTCTGGTGGCTCAGAGAGCCCGGAGAAGCAAGGAGAGGGGTGCTAGTGGTGGGCGTCTGTGGGCCTCCAATGGCCCCAACACAGTCACCTTCCCCATGCTGAGTTGTGATAACCAAGAGTAGCCAGAGCCATCTTGTATCATTCAAGGTTTCTCCCTGAGATATCCACAAGAGGATGGTCCCCAAGGACAGGAGGGATGGACTGGCTGCATCCTGGGTGCAGGGCACACACAGGGCTCACCAGAACTGGGATATTTCCCTCTGTCTTTGCAACAACATGGTTTTAGCAGGCTGCACATGGCAGGATGGGAGCGATCATGTCACCTGAAATTCTGTTTCTGGGTGATTTGTTCTGTTCACAACAGGTTACTCTTTTTTTCATTCCCTGGGGAAAGCAACTCTGCTCCAAAGGTCTGTTATCCTTTGTTGCTGACCTTTAGACTGCAGTGGCCTTTGATAGTAAACAAGGAACAGCTCTCCAGTCCTTCAAAAAATGGGAAAGCTTGTGCAGTTCTATACACTTGTTAAGCAGATGAAGAGAAGTGCATGGGAAACAGTACATCTGGTGAAAACCTGGATGGAAAAAGCACTTTATTCTGGGATGGGGGGAGGTGTGTGTGTTGTGGGTCGGGCCCACGCACTGTTGATTCAAAACTTGCCCTGAAGTCATGATGATTCCCTGATTCCACGATGCAGGATTCAGCACAGGGAACTCTTTCACTTTGCTTTGAGTGAAGTGTTCTCACCCTACAAGGGGGACAGAGGCATTTGTACTGTGCATTTCGACACCCTGCATGCACCCAGGCTGGGAAAAACCTAAAAAAAAAACCCCACTGATCTCCCCTATTCTCCACCTCGTCACTTTTGAACAGCACTGAGTTTAGATACAAATACTAAAAAACAAATAAAAAAAATTAAAAGAAAACCGCCGCAAAGCGCCCAAAGCAGAGAAGCGAGCGGACGATCAGCGGGCGGAGAGGCGTGGCTGGATGCGCTGCTACTAGAGAGGCGCGGTAGCAGCGGGCGGCTTGTCGGGTGTTTACGGCGGAGCGGGCGCCGCTGCAGCGCCGGGAGCGCCGCCCGCAGCCACAATGTCGAGAGGGGACACGTGGATGTAAGCGCCGGCACGGCCCGAGCGGGGCCCAGAGAAGGGCAGGGGCTCCCGGGGCCTGGCGGGGGACCCCCCGGCCGTGTGTTCCCCCGCGGTGCCACCGCCGGGCAGGAGCGTTGGGTGCATGGGCTGGTNCCACCCAGGCGTGGGGAAGCGGAGGGCGATTGCGTAAAGCGGCGGCGCTGCCGCTCGCAGGGGTTCGCAGCCGGGCCCCCGGCAGGCTGGGCCGTCGTGGTGGCCGAGCTGGTGGAGCCGTGCAGGGGAATAAAGCTGTTTGGGCGCGGGTGGAGCCGTTTGCTGAGCCTTTGGAGATCGCAGGGTGAGGAGAGCAGGGTCTGAGTGCCTGTGATAGGCGATGGAGAGAAGAAAAGTTGTGTCTCTTATTTAAGATGCTGAGATTGCTCCCTGCTCACACCAGCTGCATGGGGGGGTCTCCTTTGCTTAAAGTCCGGGAGATGTTCGTTGGGGAGATTGTTAGAATCGTGTTTTATCAGTGGGAGGCAAAGGCTGGTGGCATATTCTCAGCCATCCCTTGCCCGGCCCTCCCCGTGGCTAAAACCTCTGACTCAGGGTTTTGGGCGATCATGACAGAGGCTGCTCCAAGATGATGCTCAGAGCAGAAGATGCTCTGAGCACAGAATGCTCTGCACCTTGGAGCTGCATCTCCCAGCACCACAGCTCTGTTCCCACAGGCAGAACAAGCTCGATTTTGTTTGCATCTTCCAGAAATGCTGCAGCCCATAAATTTAGACCTGGGAAAAACTCCTTGAGGGGCCACTCTGCCACTTCTTGAGAGCAGGTGGGGTTCAGGCAGACAGTGCTTTGTCCCCTGGGGCTGGTGAAGAGTTGCTTGGCAGCACCTCCCCACACTTAGCAGGGTCAGGACCACCTGACCTTGGCAAAACCTTCCATTGCCAAGTTTGCCATGTGCATCTTAGCTGAAGGTACAGATGTGATGATGCAGGGTACTGAGGTGGGCGGGCTCTGCCTGAACCAGAGGCATCAGGAGAGGGGGAAGCTGTTCTTGAGACCCAGATGAGCTCTACCTCTCTGTCTCCTTCACACCTCCCTCAATCTTCCCCTCAATCCAGCTCCAGGACAATGAAGTCGTACCAGAAGCTGACAACACCACAGCCAGCAGCATGCCACGTGGAAGAGGAAGGGGCTGCCTCAATGCCCGCAGGCCGTGGGAAGCTTGCCCCATGGTGGGTGGGCAGCGGGCTGCTGGTGGCTGCTGTGCTGCTGAGCACCATCACCGTGTGGGTGCTGCGGCAAGTGTCAGGGGGCTGGCTTGGACACACACCGCCCACCAAATGTCTCCTGGTGCCTGAAAGCCATCGCTTTGACTGCTACCCAGAGCAGCTTGTGGTGGTGACCCAGCAGCTCTGTGAAAGTCGAGGGTGCTGTTTCATCCAGAGCCCGCCAGCAGCAGAGGGCAAGCGGGGGGTGCCCTGGTGCTTCTATCCCCCTGACTTCCCCAGCTACACCCTGGAAAGCCTCAACCAGACAGCACTGGGCATGGTGGGGTTGCTGGTCCGAAGGGAGAAGGCCTATTACCCCCGGGACATCAAAATGCTGAGACTGGATGTGGAGTTTGAGACAGACACACGGCTGCACATCAAGGTGAGCCTGCTGGCTGCCCTCCAGAGCTTGTGGCCGTGCTCCTGACCCTTGCACCTGCCATGCCGTAGGTGACTGTCCATTGCTCAAACTGAGCCTGGAAGCTGCTGGACTTCAGGCGTGGCTCTATGGGGCTAGTGAGCATCTCCAGTCTTTTGCCCTCTTGCCTTGCTGGTCTTCTCCCTTTTGCAGATAACAGATGCAACCAACCCACGGTATGAGGTTCCCATTGATGTTCCCCGGGCGACGAAGAGGGCAGAAAATCCCATCTACAGTCTGAACTTCTCCTCAGACCCTTTTGGATTGCTGCTGCGGCGCAGGGCAACAGGAACAGTGCTGTAAGAACCCACCTTGTCATCATCCTGCAGTGGGTGGGGAGAAGCTTATCCCACTCTAGGCAGGCTCCAGCACACTCTCCAGAGATTTTCCATAGGAAAGCCCATGCTGTGAGGTCTCCAGCCAATTATTACTCTGTCTTGCATCCTTTTAGCAGTACTTACATGGGGATGCAGCAGCACATGGCTTCCTGCCCCTGGCAGAACTGGGTGGGATCAGCACCTCTCCAAAAACCTTCCACTGCCCTGATTCCTCCCCAGGTTCTTCAGCAGCCAGACATTATGCAGGTGTCTAGCACATCACCAATAAGCAACCTAGTGACTCATGAAGAGGGCCAACAAAGGGTTGTGGCTTTGCCTGTTTCACACTGGTTTTGGGTTTCTCTGGCTGTCCAAGCTATAGGGACACCCATGGCTCCAGATTTTTTGTGTAAAAAGGATCATGGATGACTTTGCTGTACTGCTCTCTGTCACCTCCACAACTTTGCCCACTCTAAGCTGTTGAGAAGCACCAACATCTGGGTGATGTATGGCCAGGGTGTTTAGGTATCCCATCCTTTCCTCCTCCTCCCCATTTGCTGGTGACTGTGGTCCATCTTGTACTTGGGAGCTACTTATCAGTGACAGCAGTCTGAGAAGCCCCACCACCATATCACCTTGGTGGTTAATAATAACCTGGGTGGAAAATTCTGGTGTCAAAGGGAAGCTGTGCCCCAGTGGGTCAGGCTGGTTTAGACCTGGGCTGTGCCTCGCATTTAGCCAGACCTGGATTTGCTCCTAAACCAAGGTGTTGGGGCAGGGGGTGGGGTGGGGCAAGTGCTGCTGCACTGGCCCTTGGGATTCTTTGGGAGGAAAGGGATCAATTGTTGATGGGCAAATGGGTCCCAGCATCCCCTCTTGACCCTCTCTCTCGATGTAACCCTGGCAGACTCAACACCACCGTAGCCCCCTTAATCTTCGCTGACCAGTTTCTCCAGATATCGACATCACTCCCATCCACGTACCTCTATGGGCTGGGGGAGCACCGTGCCAGCCTCCTGCACAGCCTGAACTGGAACACCCTCACGCTGTGGGCCCGCGACGTCTCTCCCACGGTACATCTACTCTCTCCCCATGGGTGAGGACAGGGGTGCTGCTCTCGTATGTTTTGGAGAAATCCCTGGGAAAGCATGGCAAAGGTGGGCAGCAGCACTGGGAGAGGCTGGGGTGATTGAGGCCAATGGAGCAGGTATGTGCCAGAGAGTATTTCAGAGCAATTTCAAAATGCTCTTGGCACTCAGGGCACCGGGTGTTTTCTGCTCCACCCTGCTGCTCATGCAACATGTTGTGGTGAGGCAGGAGGTTTCCCCCTCACCCAGCCCAGCTCAGTAGCAGCCCCTGAACTGCGAGGAAGAAGCAGCCTCCCATAGCCTTCAGCAGCAGGTCCAAAACCATCCTCATCCCTTGGCTTGTTCGCCATCGGGATGACAGATGCCTGATTAGGTGGTGGCAGCATATGCAGCTCAGGGGCATTTATTCACCCCCATTGACATGGGGCTCTCCTGCTTTGCCCTCTCTGCTCTCTTACCTGGCACCTCCTCCTTGCAGGAAACATTCAACCTGTACGGTGCTCACCCCTTCTACCTGCTGATGGAGGAGGGCGGAGATGCTCATGGGGTTTTCCTCCTTAACAGCAATGCAATGGGTAGGTGTCCCAGGGGACCTCAGGCCAGCTTGTCCCTGGTGGAGGACCTGGCAGGTGGGGACAGATGGGAGCTGCTGGGGTGGCCAGTTCGGGAACTTGGGGTGAGAGGAAGCTGTAAAAGGGAAAAATGTGGTTTGATAGCTCCGTTATTGAGTGCAGCCATCTGTTTCCTGGCTACAGCGAGGCTCTTTAGCAACTGCCGAGCAGTTTAACCACACGCCCAGCTGCTGAGTTGCCATCAGAAAAGCAAGTCCTTTGCATGCAGGTCCATGCCCATTCCCCCTCCACTGAAACATCCTTGCCCCCAGGCCCAGAAGCGTCGCGTGGCCGGGGCGCAGCCAGAGATGCCGTCTGCTGCTTGCATTCTTCCAGCTGTGCTGCTCCAGCTGTGGCCATGGGATGTCCCCGTGTGTGCCAGCTGATAACACAGCAGCTCCAGTGGTCTCCTGGTGTGTCAGGGATGGCACCAGCAACCACCCGTCCTTCCCAGCAGCTGCTGCTTGCAGCCAGCTGGGCCAATGCTGTGCACACCCGGGCTCTGGCAGCTCCAGCTGTGCTCAGTTCTATTGCAGCGATGCTCCTGAGGAGGAGCTCGTGTGAGATGCAGCTACCTGAGCTGAGGTTCGAGGGCTTGTTCATGTGAAAAGCCTTTCCCAGGACAGGTGTTGCTGCTACATGCTCACTTATACAAGTAGCTCTCGATTCACTGAGGAAGGGGATTTTGGGGGAGGACATGAAGGAAAGCACTGCACGTGCTTTGTCTTGGTCCAGCAGTGGAAGCTGGCATGGTTTTGAGTTTAAAGAGCAGATTTTTAAGATAGTGTAAACAAATGATCTCCCTGGGCTGTGATTTGAGCTTCCAGACACCTGTTTAGCATCTGCTGTGTGCAAGGCAGGGATTTCTCTATTCCCCTGAGTGTTGCCTGTGGTGCTGCCCGGGCAGGTCGTGGGGGCTGAGTTCTGGAGGTTGCTCTCCAGTTGTCACTATCTTTTTTCTTATCCTTCCCCCTCAAAGAGGTGGCCCTGCAGCCTGCTCCAGGTCTGACCTGGAGGACCATTGGAGGGGTGCTGGATTTTTACATCTTCCTGGGGCCCAATCCCAACATGGTCATCCAGCAGTACCAGCAGGTGATAGGTAAGTGCCCACACCCCAATGTGCCTATCTGCAGAGACTCTCCCCATGTCCACATCTCTGTCTCACTCCATCTTCACCACCACCCCCAGTCCTCCCAGCTGGCGATCAGCATCCCCCAGCCATCTCATCCCCAGCCCTACAAGCACGTCAGGGGTCAGCGATCACCATCTTTTCCCCTCTCTCACTTTACCTTCCCATCCTTTTGGAATGCTGCTGTCATCTGGGGACACCCCATCCATGCTCCCACTCTCCTGCTGCAGGTTTCCCAGCCATGCCGCCCCTTTGGGCTCTCGGCTTCCACCTCTGCCGCTGGGGCTACGGATCCAGCAATGGGACGTGGCAGACTGTGAGAGCCATGAGGAACTACCAGATTCCCCAGGTAACTCCTCAGACTCATGGAACAGGGGGTCCAGGCTCCGTCACCCCTCCCTGAGCCTCTGTCCTGCAGGATGCACAGTGGAATGACATCGATTACATGGACGGGTACCGGGACTTCACCTTCGATTCCCAGAAATTTGCCTCCCTCCCCTTCCTGGTGGAAGACCTCCACAAACATGGGCAGCGCTACGTTATGATCTTGGTACTTTCCCTCCTTTCCCTCTATGCTGTGCTTGCTGCAGAGCTGGGATGTAAGACAGGTATAAGGGATGCTCATGACCCCAGCTGATCATCCCTGGCCCTGGGGATTTTTGTGGGAGGCCGGTCCCCAGGGCTAGATGGGCAACTGTAAACTGCCACTGGAAATACCCCTAATGCAGGGACCATGGAGACCAAGTTCTCGTGCTGTGCTCCTTTCTGCTGTGGGGGCCCAAGGATGCCCCTGACCACTGTGGGTGAAGGAATGGAGGAACAGTGGGTCAGGCAGTTTAACTCGTGGGTGCTCAGCTTGAGTGCCTCCTCATCCCCATGAGTGTTGGGATCTTGTGACGTGTCTGGGATCTCCCTTCTTCCCTCTGCAAAGAACAGGGGCACGGGTTCTGCTTGCTGGAGGCAGTGAAGACCGTTTGGTCCTTGCAGGGGAAGGTTGGATTCCCTCCCCATTGAACTGTCCATAGTAGCCCAAACCCATCCATGACCTGACATTTCTTGTATAAGTGCAAGATTTCTTGTATTTGTCTCCTGCTCCTCAAACCGCCCTAATGGGTCCTGGGGACTTGCAGAAGTGGCGTTTGAGAAAACATGCCTGGAAGTGCTCAAGCAAGTTTCTGTTCCCTTTGGGGCAAACAGCCGCTGTGCGTGGGCTCTGGCTGACCCTGTCTGGGTTCTCTTCTGTGAATCACACTGGTCTGGCCAGGGAAAGGTGCCACGGTCTGCCTGGAATGGCACTAACTCTCTTCTCCATTCTCAGGATCCTGGCATCAGCAGCACCAACCCTCGTGGCTCCTACTGGCCTTTTGATGAAGGCTTGAGACGGGGCTTGTTCCTCAACACCACCCAAGGGCAGCCACTCATTGGGCAGGTGAGGAGCTCCAGGGGGAAATCCCAGCTCTGTGGGTTGTGCAATAGCGGGGTTGGGATTTCATCCCTCACACCACAGGGAAAGGGCATGTAGCCAAGGAACTTCTTCAGGATAATTGCCAGAGCCTGGTTCAGCCCCTGTCATCACGTGTCACCTCCTGGTGTCTTCACTAACCCCAGGAGCCAGCCCATGTCCAGCAGAGGAGCCTGTGGAGGTCATATGAGCTTAGCAGAGTCAGCAGTGCTGCTCAAGGCTGGTCATCTGATTTCTCTCCCTTCCCGTTTCTGCAGTGAGGGGAGGTTGTCTGTGATGGATAATATGCCTCTAGATCTGCAGCTGTTCCCTCCAACTTGATCCCGCTGGCTGTTTGCTCCCACTGGCTCTCCCTCACAATCTCCAAGGAGGGGGCTTTTGGCGTAGCCTGTAAATGTGAGGGAGAAAGAATTGGCTAAAATTCATGGAATGAGGCAAAGCATGGAGAAATCATGTCTTTTCCCTGACATGCCCAGGACGAGCTGGTGTCAGGACTCATGCTAGTGGAAGCAAAGTCCTCAGTACCCTGATACTCCCAGTACTGTGGAGGAAGGAGAGCTGCTGCATGTATAGAATCCAGGACTCAAAGCACTGACCTGGCTTTGTCTTCTGACTTTTTGCCTGTTTCAACCCTGATCCTTCAACATGCTGTAGTACCCTGTTCCCTGTGGCAGCTCCCTACAAATCACCTGCTTGCTGCACTTGTGATTTTGTGATGTTCCCACAGGTCTGGCCTGGTTTCACTGCCTTTGCAGACTTCTCCAACCCAGACACGCACCAGTGGTGGCTGGAGAACCTGCAGCATTTCCATGCTCATGTACCCTTTGACGGTCTTTGGATTGTAAGTCCCTCCTTGCCCCTGGCTCGCTCCCTGCCGGCAGCTGAGCTCATGCCTGGTGTGTGTCCCTGGCAGAACTGTCTGCAGCTCTTCCAGGTCTATCCACTAATCCTCAAAACCACACTCTTGAAATTGCTCCACGATTTTTTTTTTTTTGTGTAGGACATGAATGAGCCATCCAATTTCATGGATGGGTCTGAAGATGGCTGCCCCCCAGGAGACCTCGACAGCCCACCCTACACTCCAGGTAAGGAGGGAGATGAGATTGAAGTCTGTGCTGGCAGGTACCGTGTGCTTTGAGATCGCTGCCAATCAAGTGTGATGGGGGAAAACCATTTTTAAGAGACACCATGTCTCTGGTTTACACCCCGAGTGTTTCCATCCCTAGCTGCATGTGCCGGTATCCACGTCTAAGCCTTACACGCTTAGACCTGCGTGACCTCTTTTTACTGGGCTGGCAGCGATGGCTCCTGTGGGAGGGCTGACCCAGAGCCAGCAAGTGTGGGGAGTCCACATCCCCTGCACTCCTGCACCACCACCGGGTGCCAACTGGGCTCTCTCTGCTGGCAGCTGTGCTGGGTGATTCCCTCTTCTCAAAGACAGTGTGTGCCTCGGCAAAGCAAAAAGCCTCAGTGCACTACAACCTCCACAACCTCTATGGGCTGATGGAAGCCAAAGCCACTGCAAGGTACCCGGGCATCCTGCTTCCTGTCAGCCTGGGGATGGGATGGGACAAAATCCTGCTCAGAGCTGTATAGGATAAGGATGGGGATTTGAGTATCTGACTCAAAGGGGACATGCTCACAGCCTTCAGGGTGGTAATAACCTGGGAGAAGAGGGGAGTTGACACTGCTCTGGGAGGGATGGGTGGATGAGGCTGATCCTGGTGCCAAGCCTTTGCTTATACCACTCAGACCCACCCTCTGGCATCACAGGGTTGCCATGGGTCTCAACTTCTCCCTCAACTGTTGTGGGATAAGGTGACCGCCTGAGGGCTGTTCTTGCTTTCTGCCAGTGGCTCTCCCTGTTGTTTTCCAGTGCCTTGATCCAGATCCGGGGGAAGCGCCCCTTCATCATCTCCCGCTCCACCTTCCCCAGCCAGGGCCGCTACTCAGGGCACTGGCTGGGTGACAACCGGAGCCAGTGGAAGGACATGTATTATTCCATCCCAGGTGGGTGACAGGGAATGCATGCAGACCCTCTACAAGCACCCCCAGCTCCATCAAGTTTTTTGCTTGTTTGGAGACATCTCTGAAATTCCCTGCACCCTGCTGACTGTCCCTCAGGGCTGCTGAGCTTCAGCTTCTTTGGCATCCCACTGGTCGGGGCAGACATCTGTGGCTTCTCTGGCAGCACCTCGGAGGAGCTGTGTACCCGCTGGATGCAGCTCGGTGCCTTCTACCCCTTCGCTCGCAACCACAACACCCAAAATGAGAAGGTGAAGGGCAGTGTGCCTGGTGGGAGGTATTCCAGGGGTAGGATGGAGGATATGAGATGCAGGATGGGGGATGCAGGGGGTGGAGTTGGGGATGGGAGAGCTGTTGACTCCCTACATTGGCCCCCAGGCCCAGGACCCAACAGTGTTCAGCCCTGCGGCCAGGACAGCCATGAAGGATGTGCTGCTGACCCGCTACTCACTCCTGCCCTTCCTCTACACCCTTTTCCACCGTGCCCACCTGCAAGGGGACACTGTCGCCCGGCCCTTGTTCTTTGAGTAAGACCATCCTCACTGGCAGCTGGGGATTCAGCTTGGGCTGAATCACAGAGAAGTAGCTGCTCAAACGGTGTCTCCATCCCACTGCAGGTTCCCCCAGGATGTGGCCACCTTGGGGCTGGACAAGCAGTTTCTCTGGGGTCGGAGCCTGCTGGTGACACCAGTGCTGGAGCCCGGGGTGGACTCAGTCACAGGCTACTTCCCCCGAGGCACGTGGTACGACTTCTACACGGTGAGGAACACCATGGCACTCAGCTGGGGGCTGGGTGATCCCTGCTTGACCATAATGGGGCTGCGGGTGGGAAGCCAAGCCCAGCAAGCCCAGATGAAGGAGAGGGTGGGGATAGCTCCTCCCGAGGCCCATGCCTGAGCACCCTGCTGTGCCCCCAACTCCCTCACATCCATGTCTCTCACTGCCTGCACAGGGCTCTTTGGTGAACAGCAGTGGGGAGATGTTGAAGATGTCAGCCCCCCTGGAGCACCTCAACTTGCATGTCCGGGAAGGTTCCATCCTGCCCACCCAGGTGAGTGCTCACCCATCACCACCCTGGGTGCTGTCCACAGGGTGTGTGTCCCCCAGCACCTCAGCACCCAGACCCCCATCCCCAGTTCTCACAGCCCTACAGATCCCATGTCTTTGAACCCCAGAAACCAGGCACCACCACTGAGGTGACTCGAGGGAACCCCCTGCGCCTCATCGTGGCCTTGTCCTCAAGTGCCACTGCCTGGGGGGACCTTTTCTGGGACGATGGCGAGAGTCTGGACACCTTCGAGAGGGGCAGCTACTCCTACCTGGTGTTCAATGTCACACAGGTGAGATGTGGTGGGGAGGGCAGGAGTGGGGAGTCCTGTGGCACCTGGCCACCTTATGCTCATGCTGACCCCTCCTGCAGAACATCTTCACCTCCACCATCCTTCATGCCAGCACTGAGGCCACCAAGGTCACCATTGACACACTGAGGATTTTCGGGGTGCAGAAGTCGCCCAGCAAGGTCCTTCTAAATGGCCAGGAGAAGCCCTTTTCCTACCTGGACAACCAGGTACAGACCTTGGGGTGCCCTCTTCTGGGTGGGGGTTTCCATCTTGAGTATCTCCACCACTCCTCTAGCCCTAAGGGTCACAGGTTGGCAACCAAAGAGGGGAGTGAGGACACCATGTAGCTCTTCTGCCATGTCAGGGTTCAGGGGGAGTGAAGGCATTCTCCACTTCCCTCCGGCCAAGGCTGTACCCTGAATTGTCTTCTCTCCCTGACACAGGTTCTCACTGTGAGTGACCTCGGCATGAGTCTCAGCCAGGGCTTCTCCCTGCAGTGGCTGTGAGCAGGGGGCTGTGGGGTCACTCTCACCTTGCCAAAACCAGCCGTCCAGGAGATGCTCGATGCTCCAGCTCCTGAAGCCAGGATGCTGCCATGGAGGAGGCATTGGGGACTGTCACTTGCTGCTGCACATCCTCCTCTGGCATGCTGGGGACAGGAGGTGTAGAATGGAGGCTTGGCCACCGGGTGCTCCCTCTATGGTCCTGTGGGGGTGGAGGTGTGGGCATCCACAGTCCCCGCTGCAATAAAGGCACATGGAGAACTTGTCTTGGGAGCATGATGTGGGGACAGAAGGGGTGGCATGGGGCGAGAGAGGGTGGGCAGGCTGTTGCTGTGCAAAGCCCAGTTTTAGTCCCTAACCTCAGTTCTCCTGACCCTATCCTTCTGATTTCAGCTGCTCAATTTCAGCCCCAATCCACCCACCCTGATTCCAGCCCCACATCCCAGGCCCCCAATTTCAGCCATGATTCTCCACACTTTCAGTCCTTGACTCCAGCCCCCCACCTCACCCCCTTGACTGCCTTCATTGATGCCAGATCCCACACAAACACATTCACAGAGTCCATTACGTTGGAAAAGACTGCTGAGGTCATCGTGACTGATTGCCAACTTGTCAACCAGACCATGACACCAAGTGCTACGTCCAGTCATTTCTTCGGTGACTCCACCACCTCCACGGGCAGCCCATTCCAATGTCTAATCACCCTTTCTGCGGAGAAATTCCTCCAAACGTCCAAT
>WEKX01029560.1:992121-1009573 GCA_013390025.1 Pitta sordida | reverse complement strand
TCACGCTGCTGAAGCCCGCGCCCCCCGGGCTGCCCTCGGAGCGCAAGCGGGACGCGGCCGCCGCCTTGGCGGGACCGTCGGGGCTGCCCGGGCTCACCAAGCGCCCCAAACTCTCCTCCACGCCGCCCCTCAGCGCCCTGGGACGCCTGGCAGAGGCGGCCGTGGCGGAGAAAAGAGCCATCTCGCCCTCCATCAAGGAGCCGTCTGTCATCCCCATCGAAGGTGAGGCTTCGTTGCTGTCACTGAGAGTTTTCTCTGTTGGATATGGGGCTGAAATCGCAGTTCTCTCCTCTGTTGGCATTGGGTTATGTTCATTCTGTCTGAGAGCTGTTTAATGGCAGCGTCTGAAATACTCCATGAAGAAATCTCTGAGTCTGGATTGTGGTATTTTATTCACGTATTTCTTTAGCAGACGCTGAGTCTGAACATTGCCTTTTGAAATGCGAGTCCATTTCCGATGTTTGATACATTTGCAGAGGAGCATTCCAACATGGAA
The DNA here is from genome assembly GCA_013390025.1 of Pitta sordida. Classification (NCBI taxonomy): domain Eukaryota; kingdom Metazoa; phylum Chordata; class Aves; order Passeriformes; family Pittidae; genus Pitta; species Pitta sordida. The sequence goes on along the minus strand of WEKX01029560.1, from coordinate 1,009,077 downwards.
AAATAATCGAGGGGTGTTGTCAGGCATAAAAAAGAACTTTTAATGGCACTTAAGTAGGAAAAAGCTAATGCAGGGGCTGTAGGTGAACTGGTCCATGCTGGGCAAATGCAGGGTAAATGCTGATGCCTGTGTGTTGGTGCTTGCAGTTGTCCCCACGGTGCTGCTGGATGAGATTGAGGCAGCAGAAGCAGAAGGCAACGATGACCGTATTGAGGGGGTGCTGTGTGGGGCTGTGAAGCAGCTGAAGATGAACAGAGCCAAACCTGACACCACACTGTACCTGAGCCTCATGTATCTGGCAAAAATTAAGCCAAACATCTTTGCCACTGAAGGGGTTATTGAGGTGAGGAGCTGTGAACTCACTGATGTATCGTTGCTGCCAACTTGTGAGCAGAGTTGCAGTTTCTCTCAGGCCAGAGCATGGCTTTGTAAATACTAGACCTCAGATCTCTTTGTAAATGCCAGAGCTCTGCTGGAAACTGCTGCAATTTGTATTTCTCTTTCTAGAGCTTCCCTGTGAGCTTTCTTGCCAGATGACTTGATTATTATTTTGGTTTTTGTGGATGACCTTCCAGGCACTGTGCAGCCTACTCCGAAGAGATGCCTCCATCAACTTCAAAGCCAAAGGGAATAGCCTCGTGTCTGTCTTGGCCTGCAACCTTCTCATGGCAGCTTACGAAGAGGATGAGAATTGGCCAGAGATCTTTGTCAAGGTTGTTGAATCAAGGGGACTACTGCATGGTGGGGAGTCTGGATAAAATCAGCCAAGGTCGGGAGACGTGGATATGTTGGGGTAGGAAGCAGTGGCAGATTTATTCCCACTGCAGTGAAAAGGGATAGCCAGCGTCCTCCAGTGTTATAGAGACTCCTTACATTCTATTTGGCCTGTAGGGGTTAAAACAACCCATTAATTTAAAATGGCTGGGCTGACCAACTTCTATATTTTAGTGGTAGAAATTGTTGTAAAGTCTTTGCTAAAGCTGATCAGCTTTCTTACCTGAGAAGGGTTGGTGCCCAGTAGAACTTGGCGTCTGATAATTTGATTTTTTGCTCTTATGTGACTTGCCTGCAGTCATCTGGTCTGTTTTTCATCCATGCAATGGTTATGCTACTTTCCTACTTTGCATTTGTATGTTGGAAATCCTTAACAATTCACAAATACTCCTTTGAGTAATCAGTTAAAAAAGAAGCATGAGCAGGGATTGTGTTCTGTTGTGCAGGTGTACATTGAGGATTCCCTTGGGGAGCGCATCTGGGTGGACAGCCCTCACTGCAAGACGTTTGTGGATAACATCCAAACAGCTTTTAACACAAAGATGCCTCCTAAGACCATGCTGTTGCATGGAGAAGTTGGGCGTAGTGGAGGGGACCTCAGTGCTGGTAAGATGATGTTTGGGACCAGGAACAAAGGTTTAGGGAGAGGATAGAACCTGCTGTGCTTATTCACGTGTGAGAATAGTTTATTACTGAATGGAGTCACATAGACCAGACATTGAGTTCCAGGTGTTGGTTTTCCTCTCTTTGAGGCTCTTTCATGTCCAGGGGATGTTTGAGGGTAGTGAAAAATGGATCTGTATGTGATGCAGTGTGAGGAGGCGACTGGCTGTAGCCTCTTCAGGGAGGGTGACAGGAATTCCTGAAAGGAGCTGAACAAACCAGAGCATGACTGATTGATCTCTAGAAAGATGGTTTGTCTCATCGAGTGTGCTGTGTCCTGTTCTCTCTTAGGGAGTAGCCCACACCCTTCCATGACAGAGGAGGAGGACAGCCAGAGTGAGCTGCTGATTGCAGAGGAGAAAATGAGCCCAGAACAGGCAGGCCAGCTCATGCCCAGGTACAGTGCCTCATCCTCTCCTAGCCGTGTGGCAGATGTGTCTGCGCCCACTCACCCTGCAAACTGTGGCAGGGAACTCCCTCTCTGCACTACCTGTCCTGGGGCACCTGCTGGAGCATGAGCATCAGATAAAATGGGTTCCAGGAGTTTTTTCTTGTTTGTAATGCATAGCACAAACAAGAAAGAGTGCTAATCTTTGCACTGGCTTGTGTGGAAATGAGTAAAGTGCAATTTGTGTGGTCCAGGTATGAAGACCTTGCAGAGAGTGTGGAGGAATATGTCCTAGACATGCTGAGGGACCAACTCAACCGGCGCCAGCCCATGGACAATGTGTCCAGGAACCTTCTTCGGCTGCTGACAGCAACCTGTGGCTACAAGGAGGTGCGTCAGATGGCTGTGCAGAGGCTGGAGATGTGGCTGCAGAATCCAAAGGTAAGGATAGGAGCTACTGACCTGCTAGTCTGGAATCCAGCCGAGAGGGCTGCATGCTGTGCACCACTTACATTTCTGGTCTGTAGTGGCAAATGGCTGGAGCCTTTCTGCTCTTCCTCTGCAGCTGACCAAGCCAGCTCAGGACTTGCTGATGTCAGTCTGTATGAACTGCAACACCCACAGCTCAGAGGACATGGAAGTTATCTCCAACCTCATCAAAATTCGCCTCAAGCCAAAAGTCCTTCTCAACCACTACATGCTGTGTGTCAGGTGAGTGACAGGGTCTGTGACAGGAAGAGAAAGCACAGTGGAAGATGTGCCCAGGGCCGTGATCATCTCAATGTCTCTGCATAATGGTTTTACATACCAGCTTGGACTGCGGGGTGTCCTGCATTCATTTAAATGAATTTCATTGTCCTGGAAGTCTTTTAGTAGTCCTTTCATACTCTCAGACATGTATGCTGTTCCATCCTTTTCACTTTTGTGTGCTAAATGCTTCAACGAGAAAACAGTGTTTCCAGCTGCAATGAAATGTAAATTCTGGTGTCTCTGGTCTTCCCTTGCAGAGAGCTGCTGAATGCACACAGGGATAACCTGGGCACCACCATTAAGTTTGTGATTTTCAATGAACTATCAAATGCAAGAAATCCCAACAACATGCAGATCTTGTATACTGTGCTTCAGCACAGCTCAGAGCAAGCTCCAAAGGTAGGTGCAGTGTCTTGTGTGACTGACAGTGACCCCAGAACCCCACCTGACAGATTTAGCTGAGTTGAGGCTCAGATGAATCTTTTCACAAGACAGCTGTCTATCTGTATCATGCTATTTTTAAATTATATTATTATTATTATTATAAGGAATAAATGTACGTGGGCATTTTGTAACTCCTGCATTGTAGATGACCAATCTTCTGGATAATGCAGTTTCATGTCAGAAGCGTTATTACAGCTTCTCAGGGGTCTGGAGGACGGGATACCACCAGCATGGTTTCCTTGTGTCTTAATTTTGTGGATGCAGATTCATTACAGTGCATTGAAGGTTTTCTCTTTCTGTGTGGCCACAGTACTTGGCAATGGTGTTCCAGGACCTTTTGACCACCAAAGACGATTATCTGCGGGCTTCACGGGCTCTGCTGCGAGAGATCATCAAACAGACAAAACATGAGATCAACTTCCAGGCCTTCTGTCTGGGTCTTATGCAGGAGCGGAAGGAGGCCCTGTATGCAGAAATGGAATTCAAGGTACTGCTTTTTGGCCCTTGTGCTGTTGGATGTGCCGGGAGTGTACTGGGCTCTTCTCTATCTGCTTTTCTGGCTGTTCTTTTGCTCTGTGGTCTGTGAGTAAGTCACTGTTTGTGTGTCTCACAGCAGCAGTCCTGTATCTCATTTCCAAACAATCATCATTTTTGATGACAAAACACTTCCAGAAGGCAGCTTTGGATGTTGCTGATTCAACTAATTTCTTTTTTTTCCTATTTTAAGGAGCGGTTTGTCATCCACATAACTGATCTGCTAGCTGTCTCCATGATGCTTGGTATCACAGCCCAGGTGAAGGAAGCTGGAATTGCTTGGGACAAAGGAGAGAAAAAGAGTAAGCAGAAGAACCTAGATTCCCTCTGAAGATGGGCAGCTTTGTAGATCTGTGCCCCTAATGTTGGGAGAACATTGCAGCTAGGGTTGGGAAGGGGCCTAAACTTTTGTTCTGAATAGAGGTATGGGAGTGCCTGCTATCATCCTGAGGCTAACACAGAGAGAGATGTGGTATTTCTGTGGTTAGATGCTGCTTTTATGTGTGGAAGCAGTGGTTGAGAAGCTGGGGAAGGGGAGCTGTGTATGGAGGGGCCCTGTGAAAGGGCAGCTGTAAGGATTACCAAGTACCTGGGGCTCAGAACACAAGCCTTTGGGGTGGTACTGAAGTGACTGCCCAAATGCCTTCTCCTCACAAAGCTAATCCATCTGTGCTGCATGCTGGAGGTTTTGCTGCAGCACATGTCAAAGCAAAATGCACGTTCTGTCAGTGCTGGGGTGCTCAAGGCCCTCTGATACACTACTCTCCTCTGGTTCTCCTTTTCTAGTGGAAGGTGTCCCCGCCCATGTTGCAGGGCTGGAATGACATGATCTTTAAGGTTCCTTCCAACCCAAATCATTCTGTGATTTTTGTGATTTGCTGTTGATGTCTCAGAGCCCTGGTTACTGTCTGCCCTTGGAACTGCCGCCCTCCTGCTTGGCTCCTGATGGGGCTCATGGTATGGATGTTCTTTGTGACCTGACTGTTTTTCAGACCTGGAAGTGCTGCGCTCTTTCCAGAACCAAATCGCTGCCATCCAACGGGATGCTGTCTGGTGGCTGCATACAGTTGTTCCATCTATCAGCAAGCTGGCTCCGAAGGACTATGTGCACTGGTGAGAGTCAGCCTGGTCATCCCTGCGAGCCTGAACTGTTGTATGTGTTCTTGAGCCTCACACAAATGATGTTTATTGTCCTTTTCATCTACAGCCTCCACAAGGTGCTCTTCACAGAACAGCCAGAAACTTACTACAAATGGGACAACTGGCCCCCTGAGAGTGACCGCAAGTGAGTGTGTGCCCCTCCTGTGGCGGGTGCAGGCTGCTTTAGCTGGAGGCAGAGGAATGGCTGTTTTCTGGTGATCCTTATATAGCTCTGTGTTGGAAAGGCTTGGAACTGCACTTAGATTTTCTTCATCTGTTAAATTGCCTTAAAATTGAGGGGTGGTGTTCTGTTCTCCATCTGTTCCTTTTCCTTCTTCATTCCTGTTCCTGGTGCCAAGCTGTTGTGTATCTTGATGCTGTAATTGTAAGGAGGGCACGCCTGCACTCTGTGGGTTACTGGGGTAACATTAGGGAGCTCAGACTCAAGCAGGCTGAAGTGTAGAGGTTCAAGGCAATGCGAGTGATATTCCAATAATAGTTTTTTTCACATAGTTGCATTTGAAGCTGGAGACCCGGCACAGTATTGTAAACTAAGCTGTGACATATCTTCTGCTCAGATGAGTGCTAGGGTCCGTGGCAGGCTCCAGGAGGCCTCATGCTGCTGTCCAAAGAAGCCTAATTGATGTCTTGTGTCTCCTGCAGCTTCTTCCTTCGCCTGTGCTCCGAGGTGCCCATCCTGGAAGATACACTGATGCGGATCCTTGTGATCGGTTTGTCCCGGGACCTGCCCCTGGGCCCCGCGGATGCCATGGAGCTCGCTGACCACTTGGTGAAGCGGGCTGCAGCTGTGCAGGCAGATGGTGAGGCTGCACAAAGCTCTAACCAGCCAGGGGTTGCTTCTGTCTCCGTGTCCTCTTACTGCCACCCAGGGCTGACACAGCTCCTGCCATGTACCAGAAAGTCTTTGCATCACTTAAAGTGTATTTTAGTCATGATGGCTAAACATTTGGCTCAAAGCCAGACATGTAATGCTGTTGCTTTCTCTCTAGAGAAGCTTCTTATTTTCTCTTACTGTTTCTGCCTGTTACTAATTTTGTATCATGGAGTGTTTGGGAAATTATTGGTTGTGTTGAGGATGAAGGACACTGAACAACCACCCAGAGTTTTGAGTCAGCGTTTTTAAATTCAATTTCATTCTGTATATGTACTGTAAAATGGAAGTTTTAGGTTATGCAAAAATGGAAGAGTTAGAAGTTAAAGTAATTAACCAATGTATTGAAACACTTATAGAATAGCAGTTACAAAATCAGTCTTTACTCTTACCCCTTTTATGAATTTAGCATTTGTCTAAATTCCTGCATCGCTGGGGAATATGTCCATTCAGCTGAGCTGTACATGTTTGTGGCACAGTTTAGGGGGTTGTCAGTTTGGTGCTCAAGCATCTTACGTGCTCTTAGTTCTGCCTGGTTAATGGCGAAGTGTAATCCTGAACTGGTCAGTGCTCGTGGGATGATCTAGGCTTTGCTGTTCTGTATCCTCTGAAAATGTGTCCGGCCTCTCATGGAACATTTTAGATGCTGCAGCATTCCAAACACTGGAAGACTCCAGAGTTAAGTGAGAGTGAGTCGGAAAACTTCCGACAAAGTTGAAATGCATTTTCAGTTCTTCTGAGCCCCAGAAGTTCTGAGCAGATTCCCTGCTTATCTGAAGGAGTGTATCCAAGTTCTGAAAAAGTTACAAGTATCATATTGGATACATTTGGGAAAAACCCTACCCTTAAGAGTTTAAACCAAATTGCAGCTGAAAAGCTTGATATCCTTATATATTGACCTAGAACTTTTTTAGACTGTTGTTGCTTTTTAAATGTTGTTGGGTTTTTGTTTCTGTAATATATGAGCAAGCCCACAATAACATAGTTGCTTCAAGTAAAATTTTTTTATATGTACTGTGATGCTTTTCTTGAAGGATTTTCAGGCAGGTAGACAGGTCAATAACTTGTTCAGTCTTTCTTCTCCTCCAGACGTTGAGGTCCTGAGGGTAGAAAGAATCCAGCTGATCGATGCGGTCTTAAATCTGTGCACTTACCACCATCCAGAGAATATCCAGCTACCCCCAGGGTAAGGCTTATCACACAGATAATCTTGCTGTGATCTAGGTCGTTTTCACCTTGACAGATTATAAGATTTTCTCTATTACAATTTGTAATAACGAAATGATGAGGAAACCTTTTCAGGGTCATGTTCAGGTGGGAATTTCTCTAAAGAAGTCATGACCTGAGTCATGGAATGGCCTTTGCTCTGCAAGCACTCTGACTTTTCTGCTCACAAATCTTCAGCTGAGCCTTGCTGTCCCTCCTGAGAGGATCTTATTTTTGTGTTTGTTTGTTGGGAAAGTCATTGAATTGCCTCAGTCTAAACAGTGCATGATTAAAGAGAAAAGCAGACATGAGATGGGCTTAAGGAACCAAATTTGACCAATTCTATCTGTTGATGGCTTTTGCAGGTACCAGCCTCCAAATCTGGCTATTTCTACTCTCTACTGGAAAGCCTGGCCTCTTCTTCTTGTAGTGGCTGCATTCAATCCTGAAAACATTGGTGAGTGTGGACATTTCTCAGGATACTGGTTCTGCAAAAATTGGCTAAGGTGCTTTCTGCTGAAGTCTGGTTACTTGTATGCAAGGCCTTTGCTGGGGTGGTGAGGTAACTGCAGTTAACTAACTGTATATTCCCTGTGGGTGAAAAACACACTGAGGTGGGATTTGAACCAGTGTGTGGTTGGAATCACCGTGTTTGTGCCCTAAGTCTTATGAGCTGTTTCCAAGTGAGTTTGTATCTCCCCACCTCAGAATGTATTTGAAGCTAAGTATATAAAGGCCCTGATTTTTCCCCCTATATTCCTGATTTTCCTTCTTTTCTCCAGGTCTGGCTGCATGGGAGGAGTACCCCTCTCTGAAGATGCTCATGGAAATGGTCATGACCAAGTTAGTGTGGTTAAATCCCTACATAATCAAATAGACCTCTGAAAACACATATTTCTGAATTAAGTTTGTGCCATGTGGCTCCTTCATTTCCAGTGAGACTGGTGTAAAATAAGCTGTCTGGCAGCAGCACTGGAGTTGGAGTGGGAAAAGTGCCTTTGCTCAACAGAAATATTATAAGCAAGGGAATAAAGCTGAGAAGAAGGGGAGGATGATTGTGATGTGCCTTGATGAAAAGATCTCAGTCTCCTGGCTCCAGTGGAAAACTGTCTTGTTTTTTCTACGTTTTCTGTCAGAGCCGAGGTCATGGGTTTTTTCTGACTGTGGTTCATGAATTTTGTGTAGAACAAAATAACGATTTCCTGTTTGTAACTTATTTTCTCAGTAATTATTCCTATCCTCAATGTACCTTGACGGATGAGGAGACACGCACAGAGATGATTAATCGTGAACTTCAAATCTCTCAGAGAGAAAAACAGGAGATTCTTGCATTTGAGGGTCATCTGGCTGCTGCATCCACAAAACAGACAATTACGGAGAGCAGCAGCCTCTTGCTGTCCCAGCTGACAAGTCTGGACCCTCAGTAAGTAGCTTTCTGCATTCTGGTGCCATCATGAAATCCCAGTTAATGCTAGTCAGGAAACCCTACTGCTCCAAAGGGTGGTTGATGTGGGCAGGAAGAACCCTGAGATTTGGTAGTCCACGGAATCATAGAATAGCTTGGGTTGGAAGGGACTTTAAAGATCATATTGTTCTAACCTGCCTTCCGTGGGCAGGGACACCTTCCTCTAAACCAGGTTTCTCATGGCCCCATTCAACCTGGCCTAGACATGTTGTTATGTGCCATGTGTCCTTCTGTTGCCACCTGCATGTGTCCCTTATGTACTAATGGACTGACTGGTCCTCATCACACCAGGCTGAAAGTCTGTCAGCCTGTGGATAACCTCTGGTTTCTCTGGCAGGGGCCCCCCTCGCAGACCTCCACCACATGTCCTGGAGCAGGTGAAAAGCCTGAACCAGTCTCTTCGCTTGGGCCACCTTCTGTGTCGCAGTCGTCATCCTGACTTTCTTCTCAACATCATTCAAAGACAGGTGGGCTGTGTTGGGATCTGATCCCTCGCCTCTGGAACTTGAGCAGAGTGAAAGGCAAAAGGCAGCTAAGTGAAATGCAGGGGAAGGTGGTCTGCTGCGCAGGAATTCAATGGTCAGTGTGCTGAATCTGTGCTCTGCTGATATTGTTACTCTTCTGCTCCCTAGGCCTCCTCACAGTCAATGCCATGGCTGGCTGATCTGGTTCAGTCCAGTGAGGGCTCCTTGGATGTGCTACCTGTGCAGTGCCTTTGTGAGTTCCTGCTTCATGATGCTGCTGATGAATCGACCTCAGGTGAAGAAGAAGAGGAGGGTGAAAGTAAGGACCAGCGTGCCAAGAAACGCCAGGCGAGTAGTCCCTTGGAGATCCCTTCTGTTCCCTACTTTCTGTGCATCCCAGATTTGATTTCACTGAGGCCAACTTCTCACTCCACAGAGACAACAGAAGCAAAGGCAGTTGCTTGGACGCTTGCAAGACTTGCTGTTGGGTCCCAAAGCAGATGAACAGACAACCTGTGAGGTGCTTGACTACTTCTTACGACGCCTGAGTTCCTCCCAGGTGGCCTCCCGAGTCCTGGCCATGAAGGTGAGCAGAATGAAAATCTTTTTGACTGGGCTCTGTCAGAAGCTCAGGGCAGAGCTCTAGATTATCCTGAGTCCAAGGCCAGTGAAATTGTTTCATGTCATCCTCCTTCAGTGACTTGTCTTAATCTCCAAATACCTTCAAATGCACTTCTGCTCTCTGCTGCTCAAAAGTTTTTTTTCAACAGCCTAGTTGGACTTCTTTATGAGATAGAGCTGGATTTTGGTATGTTTCCTGTGAATTCAGGTGTAGACTCAGTAGATCATGTGCTACATGGAGTAATTGGCAGAGGCTGTTTTCTGTGGTAGGGTCTAAAGAAGTGAGTACCTCGTGCTCTAGAGCATAGTCAAGGCAAAGAGAGTTGCAGGGAGCTCAGACAAGGCTGAAACTTCAAGCAGGGTATCTGTCAGGAAAACACATTATATGAGAGATGAAAACTGTTGTGTGCTGCATTTGGATAGTAGCATGGTGTTTGAAGCTTGTTACTGTTGTATTCACTAGTATGACACTAGCAGTCCAGCTGTGGCTTCAGATGCAACAGCTGTGTCCATGTGACTTCTGCAGGGTCTGTCCTTGGTGCTGTCAGAAGGAGGAATGCGTGATGGAGAGGAGAAAGATCACCCCATGGAAGAAGACTCTGGTGACTCTGAGCTGCTGCAGGGATATCAGTGGCTGCTGAGAGACCTCCCAAGGCTGCCACTGTTTGACAGTGTGAGAGCAACGACAGCTTTGGCCTTGCAGCAGGTGGGTGTTGGCAGCTGAAGGGATGAATGTCCAGCTTATTCTTTTTCTACTCTTGCTAAACCAAATCTGTACAAACTGAGTCTGGGTGGTAGCATGTGTTTATATGTTTGCATAAGAACTTTTCTTATGCTGGTGCTTGTTTTCATTAAATTCTGGTTTCTGATGAAAGGAATTTTCATTCTAGGCCATCCACATGGAGACAGATCCCCAGACCATCAGTGCTTACCTGGTGTACCTCTCCCAGCACGCCCCAGTAGAGGAGCAGGGACAGCACAATGACCTTGCTCTGGTGAGAGGAGGGATTATATGGGGGGCACATGGCATGTCCCAGGCCATGGGATTTGCAGTACCAGCAGGATGAGGGTTTTTGGAGCATGTGACTGATAACTGCATATTTATGTGTCTGTGAATGTGTTGAAAGACAACCTGTGTCTTTGGTTTGTGTCATGAAATGGTATCAGAGCAATAACCTCCAGTCCAGCAGCCCATCAGATGGAATGGGGAATACAAGAGTGCATAGTGGTTTCAGGGAAATCCCACTACTTGGTAGTATGTCATAAATAAGCAGGTGCTAAACCTGCAGTCATGTCTGTCTGGGGAGAGAATGGGAAGTTGGAAACCTTAGTGGTGGGATGTGCACTCTCCTATAAAAAACCCAAGATTTTTGGATTTAGTTTTTTGTTTGTGGGGGTCTTTTAAAAGCTTTTGGTGTTTTGGATTTCTCTGTGGGTTTTGTTTGTTTAAGTGATTTTTTTTCATTATTCTATCTCTGGGTGCTTTTTTCATTGCTTTTAAGGCTCATGTGCTGATGGTGCCTCCATAGATCTGATTAGATATGTGGAGAAGGTTAAATGATAAAAGTCAGTAACCCTTTTTCTTCTAAAAACCTGTGTAAATGCTTACTTTGTAATGGGATGCATCAGAATACAGCTGTGCACAACTGGGGACGCTGTGAGATGCATGGAGAGCACTGGCTGTATCAGTTCTACTTTTGACTCTCCATGAGGATCTCCAGAACGGGGTTAGCTGGCCTGTTGGAAACTGGGGGAACATGATGCAATGAAACAGGAGTAAAGACCTCACGAGTGTTTTTCCCTTGCAGGATGTAGCCCGACTGATAGTGGAGCGCTCTACCATCATGTCCCACCTCTTCTCCAAGCTCTCCTACAGCGCTGAGTCTGACGCAGTGCTCGTGGCTCTTCTCTCCATCTTCTCTCGCTACATCAAACGCATGCGGCAGAGTAAGGAGGGCGAGGAGGTGTACAGCTGGGTGAGTGCCCTGTGCCTTTCTGGAGCAGGTAAAAGAACAGAAGAGAAGCCCTTTGTGGGTTACTGACTATTTATAAACCAGGTTTGGTTCAAGAGTTCCCTGATCTGAAAACAGTTGGATGATGGTGTAATATCAGAGCCAAGCATATGTGTTCATAAAAATATTTTTAAACTTTTCCTCAGTTATCTTTTGTGGCTGCTGTTGGAGATACATATTAGGAACTTTGTTCTGACTAAATTTGTCCATTCTCACATTCTCCTTGCATCTGTAGCTCAAAAATCTCATTCTCCTTTCTCTCCTCACCTTTGCTCATCCTGGTTTTTTCTACCTTTTTCCAGTCAGAGTCCCAGGATCAGGTGTTCCTTCGTTGGACTAGTGGGGAGACAGCCACTATGCACATCCTTGTGGTTCATGCCATGGTTATTCTCCTGACACTGGGGCCACCTCAAGGTTAGTGAAGTGTGCTCATATTTTTTCAGGAGCTTGTGGACAATATAGGGAATCTTTTCTTTATCTGCCATCTCCTAAAGGTCAGGCTTCTACTTACAGGCTTGTATTGTCTCTTGCTGTAGTTGTTTGTAGCTGTAAGATTTATCAGAATATTGCTGCAAAGAGTGAAGGATTTTCAGGCTGTTTTGTTTTGTTTTGTTTTGTTTTTTGCCTTCTGCAGACAGCAGGAAATATTAAAACAATGGTGTGTTCTGGTGTATTGATTTGATAGAGAAGGACACGGTGTTCTAGGTGCTTGTGAACATGGGAAATAATCTTGTATCCACTCTTAAGCAGGGGATGGTGATTTTTATACCTTATTGGATATATGGTTCCCGGAGAAAAAGCCCCTTCCTACTGCTTTTCTGGTTGACACCTCAGAGGAGGCTCTGCTGCTTCCTGACTGGCTGAAGCTGCGCATGATCCGCTCTGAGGTCCCACGGCTTGTGGATGCAGGTGAGCCTGAGGCATGTTTGGTGTTTGAGACCCTCCTGAAAGGAGAGAGTGCTCAAATGTGCCCAGCCATCCTACTTGGATACCTTTCAATGGGGCCATCAGTCATTTTTTACTTTTAAAGTGGGGGAGTGAGTCTGTACAGATATTGTACTTTCTGTATGTTTAAAAGCAAATGGGGGTCTCGGAATTGGAGCCCCATCTCTTTTACAACAATTCAGATGGGACTAAGCTATGCAGTCACCAGACAGTAAGCACAGCTCTGCTTCCATAAAGCATGATGTGCTTGCAGTGTAGAAATCTATGTCTGAAGGGTGCAAGCTAGACTTGTAGTTACTTTTGTCCTTACACTGCTTGTCAGTGCTCTCTTCTTGGTATTCAGAGCCTTCATTCCATTTTACTAATTAAATGACAGCTGTCTATAGCCAGTGATTGGATTATTCAATAATTCCTGCCTGCAGCCATCAACAAATAGGGTGGAAGTTATTTTTTAATACGAGTGATTGCATTACCGAGGTTCTAATAGAATTAAACAGAAGATCAAATTAGCCAGTGAGTGAATTAACTGGAAGATGCAATAAGGTGACAATGATTTGCAGAGGAAAGAAAACATAGTAGGCAGCTGTCTGACTTCTGGCTTTAGGCTCTCTGCAGCCCTGTCATTAATGTGTCACTGTTGGTCCAGCCAAAAGCACAAAGTTCAGGTAATAAAGATGACCCTCTGTGAGCAATTTGGGGCTCTGAAGACTCCGTGTTTGTGTATTGCAGCCCTGCAGGACCTGGAGCCACAGCAGCTGCTTCTCTTTGTTCAGTCCTTTGGAATTCCAGTTTCCAGCATGAGCAAACTTCTGCAGTACCTGGATCAGGCAGTATCTCATGACCCACAGACACTGGAGCAGAACATCATGGACAAGAGTAAGAGCTTCAGATGAGGCTGACTAGGCATTTTACTTTCTTTTAAACAGTTTTCATGAGTAACTCCTGTGACTTCCTTGGACAAATCCTAGCTAATTCAGCAGATTCTATGCACAGGCTGCTTTGGCAGCTTGTCACTGTAGGCACCTCCCTAGTGCTTGTCTGGATGGCCCTTGGCTGTATTTCCTGAAACAGAGAAGGATTTTGTGGATTGGAGTGTGCAGAGTCTAAAAAGTACTTTCTGAGGTACTTTGTAAAAGAAACAATGTTTCCAAGGCATCATATTCACAATGTCCCTAGAAAGAGCAGTCTCTTGTCTGTTGGAGCTGTACAAACAGCAAGTTCTGTCCTGCTTTTCTGAAGAGGGCGAATTGATGATGTGTTTGTATTTTTTCCTTTTTTCAGACTACATGGCTCATCTTGTGGAGGTTCAACATGAGAGAGGAGCAACAGGAGGGCAGACTTTCCATTCCCTGCTCACTGCCTCCTTACCAGCCCGCCGAGGTACGCCCTGGAATAGCCTAAATATCAGTCATCTTCCAAACTTCCTTCCTTCGTTGCTGTTGAGAGGGACAGGCAGAGCTGTCTTCAAAAGTGGATGTGATATACCAGCAAGCTCCAGATGCTAGCTACCATAACAGCATTTCTTTACTTTCCTTTTATTCCTCTTGCAGACAGTGCTGAGACTGCAAAGTCGAAGTCTAGTCCTGAGAACTCTCAAAGTCAGAGCCGGATCCGGGCCTTGAGCCAGGTCCGTGTTCTGGGCCCAGAGGATGATCTGGCAGGCATCTTTCTGCAGGTACTGCTATAACCTCCAGCTGATTAGCTGCTTCCCTGCAGCAGCTTTGCAATATCCATTTCTCTTACACTTGAATCTTGTGACCCCTTCCTCCTGCAGTGTTTGCAGGGAATAAGTTTGAAAGGCCTCATGCAATGAGGCCGTGCCATTGCAGCCTGGTGAAATTGATACTGGCAGGATTTTTTTTTTTTGTTATAGTTGGAACATGATGTGGCTTTTGATTTTTCCTGGTACTGTCAGTGCCTACTACCATGTACTGTTTCTGCACCTTGTTTGTTCTGTGTGTAGTGCTTTTCCTCTCAGCAGTGGAAGGAGGATTTGTGAAATGCTCACAGGGCCTTCGCAGTAAAGCTGTGTGCAAACAGCATTTGTACTCTGGCTTGTCTGCTTGCAGAGCCTCCCTCTCTCCACTGACTCCAGAAGGAGCCTACAGGGAATTGATTGGCCAAGTTTGGCTTTCTGTGTTTGGGTAGTACGATTCCCCTGCAGTGTCAGTGTTGATAGTCATGTTGGAGTTGCAGAGATGCTGCTTATGTTCATGTACCAGGCACTAAAATACTGAAAAAGCTGTATCAGAAAGCTCCTGTTAGCCCAAAGTCATGATCATTGTATGAGGTAAATCAGTCCTCTGCCTCAGGATGTTTGTGGATACCGCAAGTCCTTTCATTTGCTGTCATAAATTCACTTCCTTTTGTATCCTACCAGCTTTTCCCACTAAACCCGGACCCGCGGTGGCAGAATTCAAACCTGCGCCCGCTTGCCCTGGCGCTGCAGCAGGCCCTGGGGCAGGAACTGGCTCACATCCGCCAGGGGAACACGCAGGTGCCCGGGATCACGGCACGGCTCCTGCAGGCAGTGGCTGCTCTGCTGAACTCCCCGCACAGCGGTGCTCTGGTCATGGCCATGCACCGCCACCACTTCATCTCCTGCCCTCTGATGCGCCAGCTTTACCAATACCAGGTGAGTGATTTCTGAGGCATTAATAGAGAGGGGTGAGGAAGAAACGGGAAATCTGCAGTGCCTCTGCCTTGCTGTGTGCAGACCCTCTGTCTGTGCAATGCTGAGCATGACTCACAGGGGCTCAGGATGCCTGGCCATAGGCATTGGGATGGAGGCTGTGGTCCAACACAGTAGGTGCTCTGTGTATTCTTGGTAGTGTGTGCCACTGTCTGCCTCTTACCTGACAGCTGTTTTCTGTTCTTGACATGTGTATAAGCAAGTCTCTTTTGCTGCACTCCCCAGCGCTGCATGCCACAGGACACTGCCTTCTCCTCGCTCTTCTTCAAAGTGCTCATGCAGATGCTGCAGTGGCTGGAGAACCCTGCAGTGGAAGAGGGTCCCCTGCGTGCTCAGCTGAAGGCCTTGGCTGTGCAGTACTCCTCAAGGCACAGGATCAATGATGGTACTGGCATTGGGAAGCTTATGGGACTCAAAGGGGACAAAGTGGGACAAGAAGAGGACAGAAACAAAACTGCACCCAGAGCAGGAGGTGTGGTGGGCAGCTTTTAGAGAGGTTGTCCTAAGGAGTAGCAAAAGTAGTATATTGTGTGTAGAAACTCCTTGAAGATGTGAACAAGTGACTTAACTCTGGGGGTTTGCAGTGGACACCTGGGAGCATCACACCAAGCACAGCAGGAAAAATGTCCAATTTCTCTGGCCAAGAGTTCTGTGTGAGCTGTAGTCTTGGTAGATGAGCATGCAGGAATGTCTGGAACAAGGTCACGTCATGACTTCTAGAGTTGTTCAGCATCTGTTGGCAGGTAGAGTGTGTAATCAAGAGGTTAGGCATTGAAATGGGTTTGTGGTTACCGAGCTTTTTCTTAGCCACATGTCCCTGTAACACGCAGGAGGGCTGTAGAAGATTTTGGTGGGATAGATTGTAGTGTGTTTGTACATTTGAGTAGTGTGTCCTGGACCCACATGGGGCATCTGTATAAGGGAAGCCTGATGTGAGGGCTGACTTGTCCCTGTGATTTCTTTGCAGTTCGAGGTGGCTTCTTGCACCTCACAGAAGCCCTGACTTTCCATCATGACCCTGACGTGATCAGCTCCACGGTACGTGCCATCATTGCAACCCTGAAATCAGGAGAGAAGTGTAACGTGGAGCCAGAGCTCATCAGCAAAGGTATAGATGTTCTTCTGTCCTTCCCCCTTGCAGCAGCAGGTTGGATTCCAGCCCAGGAAGGGAGTGCCTACTGTGTGGAAATCTGCCTTCTGCCTGGATCTGAAAATGTGAACTGACCTAAGCTTGATCCTATCTTGTATCACCTCCTTTCCCCCGCACTGTATGTTGGTTTATAAACTTTGATCTAGGGCTGGGATTAAGTCTCTCAGGAAACTGTTGGTTTCCACTAACAAAAAGAGAAATGGAAGCCTACTATCCCAGATAAAAATGGCTTCCTTCTTCCTCACCAAGCCATGCTATCAGCAAAAACACTTGTAAGGTTCCATACCTTTCACCATATCCTGAAGTTAATGACTGTATCTTTCTCCCTCTGCCAGTCCTTCAAGGTCTGATTGAAACTCACTCTCCGTACCTCGAGGAACTCCTGACTGTCCTCTTCTCAGCTACTGTTGAGACCACTGCCAGGTGTCCTGCCATGAAACCAATTGCTGTGGTGAGCTCCTTGTTGCTCCAGGACAAAGAAGAAACACCAGTGAAGAAAGAGGTGGACAGTTGCAGGTGAGCCTGTGGAATGATGGGAATTCACTGGTAGGTCTGGGTGCCTGATATTAGCAGTGACACTGGCTTTGTTTTCTCCACAGTGCTGAATCAGCCTGGCCGGGTCCTGCCTCTGGCCT
This sequence comes from Pitta sordida, assembly GCA_013390025.1. Taxonomy (NCBI): domain Eukaryota; kingdom Metazoa; phylum Chordata; class Aves; order Passeriformes; family Pittidae; genus Pitta; species Pitta sordida. Next base: position 992,302 of record WEKX01029560.1, on the reverse strand, counting down.
TCTCAATGACTGGCTGGAGATGTTGGACCCAGAGGTGATCAGCAGCTGCCCTGATCTCCAGCAGAAGCTACTGTTCTCCTGGAACAAAGTAAGAGTTGTTGGGTAGAGGGACTGCTGTGCTTGAAATCACCTTTCTGGGGTACTGACCTACACCTGGAAACAGGGCAAGGGGTAGTTTTAT
>WEKX01029560.1:803050-985489 GCA_013390025.1 Pitta sordida | reverse complement strand
TAGGATGGTGTGTTGGTAGCAGGATGGCAACAGGTTAGGTAATTAGGTAATAGGTTAGGTAACAGGTTTGGCTAGGTTAGGTAATAGGTGATAGGTTGGACTCGATGATCTCTAAGGTCTTTTCCAACCTTACTGATTCTGTGATTCTGTGATTCTATGATACACCACTGCACTGGTAGGAAATACTGGACAGCCCACTCAGGGCTCTCAGGAGTGACCTGCTCTCTCTCCCCCAGATGAAGCAGCAGCTGGCTCTCTCCCTCTTGTCAGTGTGTCTCTCTTCACTCCTCTCACGCCAACTGATATGGCCCCATATATGAAGAGGCTCTCCAGAGGCCAAACGGTGGAGGGTAAGTGAGGACCTGCAGAGTTGTGCAAAGACACAGGACAAATGCAGACATTCGCCAACCTTGTTACTTATCTGTCAGCTACAGGCTAGTTCCCTGTTTCAGTGCTGTGTTTGGAAGTCTCCAGCAGTTAGGATGTTGTTCTGTTTTGGGATTAACTTGTCCATAACTTTATGTGATTCTGTGACAGAGGCTTCCTATGATGCTGTTAGGACTTAGCAATATTTCAACTGACCCTGCTTTGGGGCTCTTCAAGGATCTTTAAGTGTTTTGGGAGATAGTGTGAGTAATTCAAGGAGTGCTGCAGTTCATATCAAGGCAGGTCTGGGGTGCTGATAGGAATGAAATACCAAACTGATGAGAAGCAGGATTTCTTTAGAAATCCCCAAATGACCTTCATGGAAGAAAATCATATTAACCTGGCATATGGGAACAATAATCTTGCCAGAGGTCTTCTGAAATTACAAATGTCCAGTGTTCAAACCTAAGTTGTGGTATTGGGGTGACAGTCTTCCTTCCAAGGTAGAATAAGATGGAAAAGTCCTGCCTGGACACTGTTTTTAAAAGATACAGTCTTTGAACATCCTTCAGTTATTGAAGGTGTTTTGGAATGGAAATCTCACACCTCACTCCACTCCTTCCCCTGCCTATGGCATGACAGTGCTGGTGACCTCTGTGCGGGCAGGTTGGGATGTGTTGATCTGGCACATCCTTGTGCTCCTTTTTGAAGAACTGCCTTCATTACACCAACGGGTAACAGGTGGGAAAACTTGACTGCTTGGGAGATTGGGAGAGGGAAAAAGGAAAAGATCCTTGGCTGGATCAGTGAATTTTAGTCACCCTTTCAACCTGTGTCTTCCCCCAGACATCCTGGAGGTGCTGACAGACATCGATGAGATGTCCAGACGGAGGCCAGAAATTCTCTCCTTTTTTGCTGTGAGTACTGGTGTCTCAAACTGCCACTGCAAGGAGGGGATTCTTTTCACCAGGGACTGTGTTGCACAATCAGCTTTAGCACTACCTGTCCTCTGCTTTTTGGGAGGTTGTTGCAGCATCTTAGAAGAAATGTATCTTCAATGAGGCCTTCTAAGAGCTGGCAATATTTCCCTCCATTGCATACTGGGTCTGCCATCATCCACTTTATGGGAGAGGAAGAATTAACCCTCTGTCCTCTTCCCAGTATTGGGGTAAGGAAAGAACAAAACAGCTCTGTTGAAAAATCTATGGAAAACTCCATGTCCCACATGGAGTAAGATTACAGAATGGTACTTTAAAGTATTCAAAACCAAGATAATCCTTCTTACAGAGAGGCATTTACAGGGTCAGCCAGGATTTATGTTGGGCTGGATTGGTGTGGAAGGGTAGTAGTGGCAGTCCGAGGAGTTTTTTCTCCCTAGATGGCCCCATGATCCAAATTTGTTCATCTTTCAGACAAACCTACAGAAGCTGATGAGTTCATCAGAGGATTCCTGCCGCAACCTGGCCTTTAGCCTGGCTTTGCGCTCCATTCAGAACAACCCCAGGTGAGGAGCGCTGGAACCTGGGCTATCTTGCCTGGTGGTCTGTTCTGTACTGACACTATCATGTTTTACTCTCAGCATTGCTGCAGACTTCCTCCCCACCTACATGTACTGCCTTGGCAGCCGAGACTTCGAGGTGGTGCAGACAGCACTGAGGAACCTGCCTGAATACACCCTTCTTTGCCAAGGTAAGCTGAGATCTGCCACCTTTGGAGCATGGTTGGCCTCACACGGGTCAAAGCTGGGGTCCTGTGCTGGGAACAGACCCCCTGGGAACTTGCCAGGGGTCAGTGTTGCCTAGACCAGGCCATCAAACAGACAGCTCAGGCCAAAGCTACTAACTGACATAAGTAGCTTTGGCCTGGGCATCCCAGGAGCATAGAGACAAGGGAGGCTTCCTTGACGGGGATTTTCTCTGAGTTGTGATCCATCACATGATCACATACCCACAGAGCTGTTAGAGGGTGGATTGTGCCATGTTCTCATGGAAGGAAAGAATTTCTTGTGCAGCTGCAAACGTTCCCCCCAGTGTTGTTGCTCTTGCTGGCACGTTGGAGCTCTTGTGTCAGTCCTCATGCTGCCTTTCCCTTTCACAGAGCATGCAGCAGTGTTACTTCACAGGGCCTTCCTGGTGGGCATGTACGGCCAGATCGACACCAGCTCTCAGATTTCAGAGGCCTTGAAGATTCTGCACATGGAGGCCATGATATGAACATACGGTTCTGCGAGCTCCATTTCTCAAGGAATTAATTTAATGGACTCATCAGCTTCATTGAAGCCCCATAAGAAGACAGTGTATTGCAACCCATGTCCTGGAGGATCAAAGAGATGATGTGGCAGGCCAGACTGTGCTGGCAAAGGAGAGTGTGCTGACTGAAGATCAGAAAGGGGCAAGGATCAATCTTCCTGGTTAAGATGCCATTGTTGTGGGAGAAAAATCTCCTGAACATTGTGCCAAACAGGGACCACTTCTTTCATGGGGTCTTGGAGAAGTGACTGCCAGTTTGTTATTTGGGTTTTTTTGACTTTCCAGGAAGGCACAGCTGCTGAGAGAGCAGAAGGGAGCGAGGGCCCTTGCACTTGAAGTGTCTGCACTCTCTGTTGGAGGGAGCATGCAGATCCGTGCAAGGGGAGAGACCACTGCTTTCTGGGGGTGGGTATTAAGAGGGGTTTTTTTATTTTATAATTAAAATTCTCATTGTTTCCATTGTGTTTTTCTCTGCTCCCTTGGGTGTAGCTTGGCATCCTTCTCTCCCTGTTCTTCAGACCTTAAGGCATCTCTGGAAGAATTACCTCCATTACCAAGTCCTCATGGAGCTGCCTTTTTTTACAGGATATGCAGGAAATGGAGGAGGTTTGGAAGGGTCAGTGAGGTATTATGGATGAGTTTGGTCAGCACCAACTGATGACAGGACAACTTTCAAGAGATTCCTTAGAAAAACTCTTGTTTAAAAACAAATAAACTTCTTGGTACATCTGCAAACATCCCAGCAGCTGGCCACTGTCACAGTGGAGTCTTTAAACAAGCAGCTGGGTTTCCTCTTTGGGATCTGCCAGTTCCTCCCTGTGACTCTTCTGACCACTGCTCTCTGCTCCTTCCCTGCTGATAGGGGTGATGTCTTATTTGCCAGCTGTCATTTGAGGACAGGAAAGGAGGCATCTTCCTTCCCCTGGCTCCAGAGGAATTAACTGGCATGTATGTTTGTTCTCCAGCCTTGCTTAATTCTAGTCACCAGTTTGTTCTCACATTATTTGTCTCTATTCCTCTGGCACTCCACTTGTTAATAGAGAAAGTGTAGTACTCTAATGACAAAAATCAGGTAGCTGTAAATAAGTCTGTGTCTCCTTGCCAGTGGCAGGAACAGTTGTGACCTCATGGGTGGCCAGGTGGAGAAATATTGTCTGTTCTTCCACATGAGGAATACCACAGCTGAGCACTTGTTCTAGTGTGTCCAAATATGAATGAATGTCCAGCTGGCTTTGCAGAGAGATGGAGAAGAAAAGGGGGAAATCTGAACTTCCCATCAACTCTAAGTACCCTTGCCTTTAAATAGAGATTAGAGTCACCAGTTATGGATGCAACATGCTCTTTTCCTCAGTAGCATCTGCTTCGCATCCGGAGCCACTACTGTGGCAATTAGCTACATATAAATTATGTGGAGGAACAGCTGAAGGAGATCCAGTCAGTGGAATGGGTTTCCTGAGGGGCTCAGTGACAGCGGGATTAACGCCTGTCCAAGGGGAGCCAGAAATCTCACTGGGAACCCTTACCTTAGTCCCTTATCAGACATCATTAAGGCACTGTTCAGTTTGTCAGAGCAGGGAGGTAGCTGGTGCTGCTGTGAGAACTTGTGGGATTGGCTGGAAAAGGGCTTTTCAAAGGACTTTGAATCAAAGGGCAAGGAAAATATCTCAAGACTGTTACTGTGCAGAGACAGCAATTCAAGCACAGGGGTGGTGCTTTGGAGAAGATCCTCCTTTCAACTGTGACTTTACAGAAATCCTGCTCTGGGGCTGCAACTAGAAATATTTACAGGAAAAAACAAGCAGTGTAGTTGGTCCCAAATTCTACAGTGTCTATTTGGTGATGCCTGTGGTGAGCAGACCTGCCATGGGATGCCTGGCCCAGAGGAGCAGGTCATGCTTGGATGTTGGCAGATGTACTTAATGAGCCCTCAGATCAGGACTGCCAGGTTTTGCAGAGCAGTGTGGAAAGAGATGTGTCTGGGAAGACGGTAAGAGCATCTCTTCAACAACAGCAGAAGCAATCATCTTTTAGGACATCAGGGAACAAATTCAAAGGGAAAGTGTGTGGGTGGACGTTTCTCTGCAGAGCTGGGCCTTCGCATAGATCTCCCATTACAAAAAGCAGCATGTGTGATTTTTGATGTGTTGAAGGTTCCCACGATGCATTTGCTTTGCTGCCACTCTCTGCCTTGACACAGTGGAGTTAAGCACGTTGCCCCAGCTTGAAACACATCACCAAAACGAGATCAGGACTGAGAACAGGGCTGTCAGGGGGTGCCTGGCTGTGCAAACACAACTCGGGGCAGGAGCCCGTTGCTGCTGCCTGGGAAGGCAGCTGTGACAGCTCTAAAATGGTTGGTGACAGCAGCTCTGATGGCCTGACACTCGCCCGCCTTCTAATCTACGCTCTGTAACCTTCACCTCCGCCTGGCTGAGCACCTTCTTTCCTCCCATCTCAGCTGAGCTAAAAGTGTCACTCTTCAAGGGTCTGCTGGGCTCCTTGTGAGGGCTGGGGCCATCTCTTCTGTCTTGAAGAGGAGTGATGAGGAGCTTTGCAGGGGTTTTCCCAGCCAAGCCTCAGGGACCCTGTGACTCACCCAGTGCAAGTCCTGTTCCCATCTGCCTTGGAAGCAGCACATCCCAAAACAGTGCAAAATCCCTTCTTAGACACTTTTCTACCATGATCTCCAGTAGTGAAGAGCTTTCTTAGGAGAACTGGGCTGCCAGGACTGGTGACTGGGACTGGGAAATATGCTTAGCACTGGCTTGGGAGTGCGGCTTTTTGTCTTCTCAGATATACTGGGAATTCCATCTCAGCTGTAGGGGAGGCATGAAGAGAAGGGAAAACTGGCCACAGGTTTGTTCTCTATCCTGTGATTGCACCCAGCTCAGGGCAGGTCTGGCACAACCCTTGTGCATCAGGTGGCCCTGGCTGGTTGCCTGCATGGTTGGCACTGGGCAGAGGTGGTAGGAGGCTGAGGAGCAAAGAGAGCTCAGGGGGAGCTGGGCAGCCCTGGAGCAGCTGACAGACTGCAGAGTCCTGTCCCTGAGCGTCCTCTGGCAAAGATGAGGCAGGAATAGCTGAATCAAGGCTGGGAAGAGCCCCAGCATGCCTGGGTGAAGATGGTGGCATGGTGCAGGTAGACAGTAGCAGAGAGATGAGGACTGGGAGGAGTGGAACGTGGCACCTCCTCACCCATGGTGCAATGACATTCATGGCCAGGTACTTCTCCACAGAGGTGACCAGGCTCCACCTCCACACCCTGCAGCCATCAGGGGATCACAAATCTGGAGCAAACACCAGGCACCTTCTGTGATTCTTTCCTACTGCAAATGATTTCTTTCTGCTGCAGATATAAATGTTTTTATGCCCTCTGATCAAAACATCGTGTTTTTATGGCCCAGATGTGGCAGCCCTCAGAGAGGGATGGACCTTCACTGCTTCACACCATGGCTTCACACCATGCTCCTGCCAGGCCCCGAGTGGCTGGAAGTGGGGCCCCTCACAGGTTCTGATGCCCCAGCTCAGGGTTGTGACTGTTTGATCAAGCTCTGTGCAAGGTTGCACATCCCAGGAGCTCTGAGGGGTATCCTGGAGCAGCACCATGTGAGTTTTGCCATGAGCCAGGCACGACTAACCAGGGAGGTGCCTGCATGTTCCTGACTCAGTGGCTGCTGCCTCTGTTACATGCTTGGCATTGGGGAGCTGGGAGAGTCCCAACACTGAGCTCAGAGGCAAATCTGCCTGATCTGCCACGTCAACAGCAGGGAGAGGTGTAGAGCTTGGTTAAAAGGTGCTGATGTTGTGCCAGCCATTGGAAACGAGAAAGGATAAATAGAAGCCTCACTTTGCAGGGAGCATCGTGCAAGAAGTCTTGTGCAAAATAAAAAAGGAGAGGAAAACTCCATCTTCATTAGCTGGCATCTGTGAGTAAATGTGGGCTGTGGAGTCTACTCCTGTGACTGCTCTCTGGGGCCCTGCCATCCTCTTCCTCCAGCCAATCTCATCTATAACCTCCATCAGTGACAACCACAATCCCACCCCTGCCTGCCCTCAATTAACTTCCTTCTGGCCATACCACAGTTCAGGACACAGTATGATTCAAGCTTAGTTTGAGGAGTAGTTCACTGAAAGCTACAATGGTAAGATTTTTGTTAGCTTTGGGAATGCCAAGCCAGCCCCACACCAGCTAAGTAGCCTGGCTGCTATAGGGGTAGCATTTGCCTAAGGTGGACTGATCTCTGTGTTGTCTCTTCGTGTATTTAGATAATTTGGCCCTAAAGCAGCAGAATACAGAGCTTGCAATTTCCTGGCCTTTTAAAATTAGACCTCTATAATAACATATCTGCCTGTCCTGTGTTGCTGCTGTTGTCTTGCCTTTGGCATTATCCTGCTTGCATGAACACCGTCTCTAACACAAGAAGATAGTGGGCAGAAAATGTCAAGACCCCCAGCAACAATTTAAAAATTCATTAAGCTACAATAGGCTAGTCATTGCTGGGTAATTATTAAGCTGTAAGAATTGCTAATTGTCTTATTAGCATTAAACAATTATGCAAATAATGGAAATCATACCATAAGAGTAATAAAATTACCTCCCGTTCTCTCTCTCTCTCTTTTTTTTTTAATCCAATAATGATATTCAAAACCTAAAGTAATGCTTACAGTTTTATTGGGAATGTCTTTGGAGAGGGGTGAGACCTCTAAGGGCACTCAGCACAGACAGAGGGGAACATCCTGAACCACATCTACCATGACTTGTCTCGCAGAGCTCATAGTGCCCCCCACCAGGCCTTGCCCCTGTTCTCCCCCTACCCAGCAGCAGCACAGGGACACACAGGTGCTGATGGCTTTGAAGCACACACAGTGGCTGCTAAGCCAGGACTAGAGAGAGTCCGAATTTCATGCTATCATACATGTTCTGTGGGAATCCCTGTTCTCCCCTGAATAAAGCGCTTCACATTAGGTCTGTGTGAAAACGAGACAATTAATGGTTTTTCAGATCAATTCAGTGTAAAAGTGGAAAGTTCTGACCCTTAGTGTTACTCTGTCTCAAGGCTGAGGTAAGAGCCATCTCTTTTTCCATCTTCTTTTCCAGATGAGGTTCCAGCTGGATTTCAGGGGTTGTAATGAGCTCAATTATGAGCAAGTGTCTGTGTTCCTGTGAAACAAGAACAAGACCTTGTTTTACCAGGAAAAGGAAGCTTCACTTATTCATGGCCACAAATGGGCCTGGAAAACGCAAAATAATTTTTTTTCCAGCACGTTCACACTGTTAATCACTAACAAATTTTATTGGTCTTACAGTGTTTAAACTCTGCTCTGTTGATAAGACACAGCATTTCAAAGTGCCCAAGCCAGTTCCTGCTCCGGGGTGGGTCCTGCTCCCATGGTGATGCCTTGATAAACATGGGGTCACTTTTACCAATCTCTTGATTTAAACAAGTTTTGATCAGCAAAACACACCTTTGCTTTTGCTTTCTGATAAGAATGGTGACATTTGCAGCTCCCAGAGGACCAGAGAGAGTGCTCTGCCAGAGCAGCGCAGAGATTGGGGATCACCACCGCTTGTTTCCCCTACCTTGGAAGAGAAGGGGAGACCACCTTCTGAAATAAATACCATCCCCAATCCTGCTGGAGAGGTGCTTTTAGCTCTCTGGGACTGGTGACCCATGAAGCTGCTGTTTATGGCCTAATTTTTCCTCTCACCTGGTGCGTAGGATGCAGGATGTGATCAGTCTCTCATCCTTGTTGCCTGGAAATAACTCTGGCATCACCCTCTAGCCTGTCCCTCACCTCATTTTTTGGGAGATGGAAAAGCCAGCAGGTCATCTGGCTGGCAGGCAGGAGGTTTGATGCGATACTGTGTTATGTATAACCAAGTGACAGGACACACTTGGCTCTGATGCTCTCTAGTTTTGGTCCTTTGAGGTTTTAGGAGAAATGATTAGCATTTATGAGCTTCTTGGGGGCATGTGTGGCAGATAGATTTACCAAAGTGCCTTTTTCTGTAACTTCATGTTTCACTTTCATCTTCTTTCAGTGGAAATTCATGTTTGGACTTGAATTTTGTAATAACTTTTTTTCTGCTCCTTTTGCAGGTCAAACTAGTCATGCTCCAAGGAGAGACGTGTACCACGTGGAAGCGTTTCTGTGTGAGTAGCTGTGAAATTGTTGGGGCTTTCTTTTCCCTGTTTTGGGCTTTCTTGTCCCTGTGGAGTCAGCCTGGCTGCCTTCTGGGAAGAGAGAGCTGATGAGGCATGTTACTGATGAGATGCATACTTTTTCCTTCTCGTTTTGAATCCCTCAATTTAATGCAAGCCATTGGCACGGGAATGTATGAGAGCTTTTGGCTATGACACACACTTCCTATTGTTGGGAGTGAACAGCCCTACACACAGCCCGCGGCAGAATTATGAAGTACCTCAATTTAATCAGCTGATTTCTCACAATAGTTAAAAGATGTGATTTTAATGATGTTATGCTCTCTTGCGAAAAAAAACCCCACATCACTTGATTCTCAGCTTTGTGAGGCCTCACATATTTTGATATAAGGAGACACCCTTTCCCCTCTCAAGTCTTCAAATGTCCGTAAGTAGAGAAGAATAAATCAGTCCATCTCTGGACTGCTGCTCCAACAGGCTTCCAAACACGCCTTGGGAAGGGATCCCTGGGAGCACACCAACATTGTGCTCCCAGGATATGCTTCGCTCCATGAGCCAGCTGTGCATCCCATGTGGGAAACCTTACCCAGCAGCACTGGGAAAAGCTCAGTGAGCAGGGGCAAGGTCTGCAAAAGAGGATAAGGACATACAAGGCTTCTCAAAGGAAAAGATGTAGAAAGGAAAAATACAATCCAGGGTAAGGATTTGTAACCATGATCCCCCGAGGAACATCCTGGCAGCACAGTATGTAGGCAGCTGTGCAGGCAGCTTTGCTCCCTTCCTGCCCTGTTCCTCTCTCCAGTGCTTGTTAGTTTACCTGTTGGTGCATTAAAGACTCATCATAGCTGTAAACTCCCACGGAGCTCTGCTTAATCACCAGCTAAGACCACTGCACAAGGCTCTGATGCTGTACTTTGGAAAGCCATTACTGGGCCAGCAGTAATACTCTTACTGAATTAGCAAACTCCTTCAGCAATGTCATTTTAATCACCTTAGTGTATAATGTGGACTTGATTCTTCTGGTGTTCCAAGGGCTGTACCTTCATCCTAACCCTCTCTTGGGATGCAGAGCTTGGAGCCAGCAACTAGTCTGGAGTAGTTTCTTTTTCTGGAGTCTGCAAGCCTGGATGCCTTTGTGGTATGACTGACTGGGTCAAAAAAATGGCTCAGTGCAAGGGACAAGGTGGCACAAGGTGAAATGTAGTGGCCTGTGACATACAGGAAATCACAGCTACTGTCCAAGTCCAGTCTGGATTTCTGCTCTGTGCGTCTTTGTCCTCTGCCACCCAGCCCCAGCTGCCCCTTCCCAAAACATGAGGTAATGAGAACGGACTAACTGCATTGACTCATTAAGCCAAGTTCATTAGAAGACAGATTGTCATGTTAAACAAATATATTTTTAAAAATTAAGTCTCATTCCCTGGACCGTGCCCCATCTGGGACATTAAATCTGAAAGGGGTAAGTACAGCTGTGTCAAAGCTGTGCTCAGAAGCTGATTTTCACTGTTTGTGTGACTAGAAACTGGCAACCACTCCATTTTCAAACATCATTTCCTTCTCCTCGTCTCCCAGTGCTGCACTACTGTCGATTGTAAGCGCAGCAGGGGATGCACACTGCTAGACAGAAAGAAACTCCACAAAATACATTTCCTGAACGCAGTGTACTCTCTTTATTTTCCACCAAACCCTAAGTTACCTGATGTGGAAATGGCTGCCCATCATTTGCCAGGCTTTCTGTAAATTATTCAAATTTTATTAATCTACTGGAAAGGTGCTGTGGAAAGGTGGGACAGCTCAGCTTTCAGGCTCCAGCACTGTGAAAGCAAGCATGTTTTCTGAGTGAGGAGTGAAAAAAACCAACTTTGAATTAATCCAGTGTTTCTTTTGATTGGTCCCTTGGTAGTCTGATTAATTTTGAGTGCAGATGTTTCTGCTTTCCTTCACAGAACACACCCAGGACTCGGGAGCACACTCACCGTGTCGTATTTCCTCTTCACCACACCACTCTTGTTATGGTCGTGCAACAACATATGCTAAGGGCTTATTACAAGGGATTCCTATAAAATGGCATAAAGGATTAATAATGTATTTATAACACAACTTTGTTTTAGTATAAAGTGATCTATAAATTTGTAATAAATGTTTTATAATGTTTTTGTAGCCTGTTATAAATGATAAATGGGAGACTATAGATGCCACATCAAATATTCATGCTGCATTGTGTGCATTATTATGCCATTACTGTTCAGGAAACCATTAATAATAAAGTGAATGGAGATGTAAAAGTTGCTGACATGCCCAGCAAGCCATTTATAATGAAATGTATAATCCTTACCATAAAGTAAATACATCGGCCAGTGACTGTTGATGAAATGGAAACACTCTGAATTATTTGTGAGGTATTTATATATTAATGTATATTATCCATATCATGTCACAGAAATGCTGTTAATATATTATATGTATTATTAATTATTTTTACCTAATTTATAGGCAGCTCTTTAAGTGTTACCTTGTCTTTTCTGCTGTTTTGGCAGCTGTATGAGCTCTGGTGAGTTATTTTACGGGATGTGTGTGGGATGGGGCAGCTGTGAACTGGCCGTCGCGGTGCCCAGTGTGGCAGGAGGGCAGCGGGGCCACCTTGGTGCGCCCTCACCCACCACCCCGGAGGGACGGGGTGCGGAGCTGCCTGTGGATCTTTTCCAACTCAAACGATCCCACGGTTCCGTGACAGCTGCAGATGCCTCATGCACTGCCCCAGGATGGACAGACCCCCTGCCCCTGTCCGGCCTCTTGCCCAGGAGCCCCGAGACCTCTGGGCTGCTGTGCTCCCTCCTCCTCCTCCTCCTCCTCCTCCTCCTCCTCCTCCTCNCCACCCGCCGGCAGCTCGGGCCGGGCTGGGCTCAGCGCGGTGCGGAGGGTCTGCAGCCCTGCCCGGCCCTGCCGAGCCCACCGCGCACCCTCCGGGCCATGGCGGCCATCCAGAACCTGCAGCTGTGGTGCCGGCAGCAGTGCGAGGGCTACCGCGATGTCAACATCACCAACATGACCACCTCGTTCCGCGACGGCCTCGCCTTCTGCGCCATCCTACACCGACACCGCCCCGACCTCATGTGAGTACCTGGCTGGGCGTCGAGGTCTGTGCCCGGGCTGCCGGCTCGGCGGGGCTGGGACCCTGTGCTCATGGCCAAAGACCTGCGCAGGGCTGTGGACATCCCGCCGTCCATCGGGCTGTGGATTCTGGGTCCTCCATCTGCCCGGGACCCCTCTCCAGGCTGTGGCCATCCCACTGGCCATGGGGCTGTGTCCATCCCATTGACCATGGGGTTGTGGCCATCCCATTGACCATGGGGCTGTGGCCATCCCATTGACCATGGGGTTGTGGCCATCCCATTGACCATGGGGCTGTGGCCATCCCACTGTCCACCGAGCTGTGGATGGGCTGTGGCTGTCCCACTGACCATGGGGCTGTGGATCTTGGGCCCTCCGCCTGCCCTGTGCTCTTGCCTACCCTGTGGGCACAGCAGCTAAAGCATTCTGCTCACACCCACGCTCAGAATCTCCAAGAGAAAAGCTCTGCTCTCCCTCTGCCTACATGTTTTCCTTCCCTGCCTATATTTTCGCTTTTCCCCTTTTCTTCCATCTGTGGCTGAGTTACAAATGTTTTAAATGCGTCCTTTCCACTGCAGAACAAGTTCAGGCACTGATCTTTGGGGTAACGTTTCCGTCTTTGCTGTTGTGTTTGCTCTGGCTGGGCTCTCCTCGCTCAGCCCGACAGCAGTGCAGCGCTCATGAGTTGTGAGGTGAGGGCTATTTAAACAAGATGCAGTAAAAGGGCAGGGCCCGACAGCTACTGAATTCCCACACATCCTTGTTTTTCCCATCTTGAGCTGTCTGTGGGAGGTTAAGTGCTTTCCATGCCTTGTTGATGTGATTCCTAGAGCCCTGTGAGTTTTGAACTGTCCCTGCCCAAGTGTGAACATCTGGGAAGATGAATCGCCAAAGGGAGTCATAGATCCTCATTCATAGTGGGGGCAGGGGGGGATGGATGTTAGGTTGCTTTTTTTGCTTCTTGACTTTTTGGACTTTGAGATGAGGGGATTGAGGGGGAGGATTAAGGCAAAGAAGCAGCTCAGAGAGTGCCCACAAGTATTGATTGAAGCATTAGGTCTCTCCTGGTCAGATGTGTCCATCGGGTAGAGAAACAGGTGGGGTGGTCTGTACTGCAGTTTTCCTCCTGTCCCATTAATTCTGCCTTTTTCATCATGCTCCTAGGACAGCCTGCCTCACATGGGTTTGCGTGCGGAGAGCCCTCTTACAGGTATCTCACTTCTGGTGGAACCCAAGAGAAGATCTCCTGTTGTCTCTCCTCTGTTGTGTTGAAACTTAAAAAGAGGCTGGAGCAGGCTTGGGCAGTGGGAGGTTAGTGCAGGAGCCTTCAGCACACTTTATCTGTTGTCCCCAGTGCTTGGGCAAACACCCTGGTGTTGCTGTGTGTGGCTTCCTGACATGCTGTCATATACATGTGACTCTAGATATTTCCTTTCCTTCCTTTGATTCACAATCCCAAAAATACAAAACGCCAGGGCAGAAAGGTTGAGGTGGCCAGGAGAGGCTCCTAGAGGGGCTGTGGCTGCTTCCTGGCGGAGCATGGCTGTACACGGGCTCAGTGACTTGGGAGCTGGAATAATGCTGTTGCCCAGTTTAGTGGGTTGCTTATAATCCCTGAACTGTGAAAAACAAAGGTTGTAGATAGCCATGGCTTAAATAAATTCTTCTGTGTTGAAGAGTGAAGACGTTCCTTGTGGCCTCTCTCTCTGTTCCCATTCATTTTCTGTTATGATGGGCATTCTGCCTGACTTTATTCAGGACCTTACAGAAGCTCTTTCTGATTTGGAGCAGCTCAGCAAGGACTGCCTGAAGGTTAAAGTAAGAGAAGCTTTTATTTGTGACCTCTGTCATCAGTGTCAGTGTGGTAATACAGGAATGCACCAGATGTATCTTTGGCTGGGCAAAGTCTTGCTGGAAAGAAATTACTCTTTTAAGTGGCTGGTGGCCAGGGCTGCCAGCTGTCATGTGTTGGATCCTGGAGCAGAATACTTCTGCAGATTCTCCATCTGTAAAAGCCTCTCTGAGTGTTCTTGGTGCAGGAGACACTGGTGGAGAAATGCAGCTGGGTGCATGAGGGGCTGTGACTCCTGCTTCCCAGGGACTCACCCTGGGGTCCTGCAAAGATCTCAGTTAAAGATTAAAACTATCAGAGTGAAAATGAAACTAGAAAAGGGTAATTGGTGTTTGGAGCTCTTGGAGTGTTTGCAGAAGCTCTGCTGTATAAATCACTTGCAGAACAATTCAATCACGGCATCAGAGTTTTTCAACAGTGTGTTTTCTGTCTTGGTTTACACAAATTACATTCTTGGACTGGGTGTAGGGGATTTTTCCTTGCAAGAGCCTGAGAAATTACCAGGAAAACTTCAAGCAATTGCAAAACATGGATATAATCACGGGCTTCTCTTGTGGAATATGTGGCTCAGAGGACAGGCTGGTGGGGGTCTTTCCTCCCTTCCTGTTTTCTTGCTGTAAAGCATATGGAAAATATGATAACTTCTCTCAAACTTAGCTAATGTTGGTTTGTGTGTTACCGGTGAATGGAACAGGCTGTGTAAAATTAGAAATGCATCTCCCACTCACACAAGGATGCTCAGGGGGAGTCGAGATGCATGCTGAAATACCATGGAAATTAATTTTTTTGTTTTGTCCCAGCTGAAGCGTGCTTCATAGCCAGCCTCAGCTGGGCACACACGCTGTGTGAGGCAGGTCCCAGCCCATTTTCTGGGGTGACTGCAGAGCCCTGAGGCTCCTCTCATCAGAGGGACATGAAGCCTCATAGCAGCATGATGTGAGGCTGAGCTCAGCAGCTGCCACGTGTGGTGGTGATGGTTGTGCAAGTTCCAGCCACGGTTTTAGTGGCCTTGGCCTGGTAAGTGAGTTAGAGGAGGCAGGGGAGCTGTGCACGCTCACTCAGATATTAATGCCAGATGTCAAGGAAAGGTTTTGATTAAGAACCTTCTCTTCATCTGGGATCTTGCTCTTTCCCAGACTTCAAGCTGGTGTTCACCTCGGGTTTCTGGGAATGGGCCGATTGTGAAATGCCCTTTGGCAGCTGAGCAAGAGCTTGTGCCCTTTCCTCCAGCAGTACTTCCCAGGTCACTGTCCGCTCGGGACAGGAGGAGGCTGACAGTCACCAGTAAAGGCAGGCAGGGAGGGTCCTGACCCTGCTGAGGACGAGTTCCCTACAGGTCTCCATCTCCTTAGCAAAGGGCGGGGGTGAAGCAGAGCCACCTGCTTGACTTCATGGGTTTGTGGTTTGTGTGACAGAGTAGGCAGGGACAGAATGGTTTGGGGTTCAGTCACCCCAGCAGCACATTGCAGCTGCCAGCAAGAGCACAGCAGTGTGGAGCAGCATTCCTGAGAGGAGGATAAGCAGGGGTGTGGGAGGGAGTCGTGTCCCATCTCCCCAGGTGTTTGCACCTCCAAGGAGAGCACAGCTGAAAGGTCCTGTTCCCTTCCTGTGCCTTCTTGTCGCTGGGATTTTTTTTTCTGTCTGCTCCAAGGTCAAGTTTCCCATCAAGTTGGTGCTTGTAGTAGCGGAGATTCCTCCTGTGGAAGCACATGTACTTGCAGAGGGCTGCGGTGTGTTTGAGAGCGCTGGGTCTGTGCAGTTGGAGCAGTGGGTGATCACGGAGGTTTGTGGGCATGAGAAATGTTTGGCTACTTCTTTTGCTAAGGGAAGGATTTTTTTGAGAGCTAAATTTACTTCACTTTTATTCCTGTGCTACTGAAATCCACTCTGATTTGTTTGCAACACTGGAGGCCCTCTCTTGGGTCACATTTATATTTTTCACCTCTTTCAATTAATTCAGTTGCCTGTGTTTTCTCAGTGGAGAACTCCTACTTCTCTGTACGTATTAGCTTTGCTGTCTTAGGATTTCATTGGTCCAGAGAGCTTTGGTATTCAAAGATAGGAGATGCATCAGCATGATCCATTTCCAAAAGAAGTACTTATTATCTGTAAGCAGTTCACCTGCATAGCCAGGGAAAGAGTGATGATGAGGGGTCAGGAGACTCTTGAAAGGACCAAATAATCTGTCTGTTTGCACTCTCTTTTGAGGAACAGAAGGGGATTTGTGACATTCACCATGAAAAGACCGGGGTTTTTAGGTTTGTGCTCCATGCCAGGCAGTGTACACACCACCACAGCAAACAGCATTCAGTGTGGCTGAAGGCCACTGATTCACAGTAAATAGTAACTCCAGTGTGTTATGTCTTACGTGTCAGCATGGCCAAGGAAGCAGGGGCTCCCGTTTGCTCTTGCAGGTGTTTTCATGCATTTCCCTTCTACAGAGACTATTTGTGAGCAGAACTGGGAGTGATGCAGAGAGCTGCAATCACTTCCTTCAGCTGGCTCTTATAAAAAGCTCTTTTTCTGTCCTTACTCAACCAGGATGATCGTATCTGTTGTTTGACTGAAACTTTTTTGGCTCATGATTATTTTTGTTGCTCTTTTTAATCCATTGTCTCAGGGAGGGGAAATCTCTGGGCAGCAGCACTGCTTGAAGAAAAACCTCTACAGTCACCTTTGATTTTACACAGGAAAGAACCAATGATTTAGAGGTGGGATGTGCCTTGTCTTTACATGCTCCTTGGGGGAGTTTGACCTTTGGGTCTTATCTATCATTCTTTCTCTCCTCGTCCCAAATAGCAATGCCAGATGTGGGAAGCAGGGAGCAGACATAAGCTGTGGTATGATGAGCAAACCTATTTTAGATGCCTCTCTCATTTATGGTGCAATGCTCCGCTTTCTATACTAAGTAGATAAAGGAGCTGGCTTGCTCCTTGCTGTGGTGGAAAAAGTTCCCCTGGTGTGATCCAGGTCATGTGTTTCCCTCATGAATAGGTTGCTGTGAGCCAGCTTTGCCCTGCCTTTCACACTGTCACCCTGGCTCCTCTCACAGCTCAGGGACTGGCTCAAGGGTAGGTCCACATCAGATATAAAGGTGCAACATGCAAAAATGCAAAGTTGGTGCTGAAGCCTTTTCTGTTTATCACTGAGAATTTCCTCTCAGGTATCAGTGTCTCGCTTAGCTCCATGCCAGTGGATACAAGGATTGTAAAGTGAAACGGGGTTACTGGAAAGGAACTGACCCTGCCTGGTTGCCTGGGCAGAAGGAAGCAGTGCTGGAGAGCAGGGCTGCCAGCCAACAGCCAGTTTTGTGTTCACAATTAGCACGTGGCAGTCAGTTTAAAACAAAGCTGATTGTGGCTGTTTCAAAAGCAAGGGATATGTTCTGCCATAGGTGATGGAAGCACACTGTGTTGTGGCTCTACTTTCAGTAGCACAAGCTCGTTTTTCTGTGTGCTTTTGTCCCTGTCCCACCAGGTCCCAGGTTCTGAGTTACTAGCATAGTGCAGAAACAGTGGCATCTGGGTTGGACCAGAGCTGAGGAGAGCAAACCTGGGGAGAGGGGAAGAGTGAGATGATATCTGTGACAGCAAAAAGGAATTGTTGACTTTGGCTTGAAACTTGTGAACAGTAACTGTTGTTTCCTTTTCAGTTACTGGTTATGATTACAAATCAAAAGGGACAGCCCTAGGGAAAGCAAAGTAGGATTTCTACCAGCTACTTTGGTGTTATCAGCCACAGTATGGTGGTGTGTACAGAGTTATTTCCCAGGCAGATTCCTGGTGCTGGTTTTGTAGAGATCTGACAGAGGAGAAAAGAGGATTTGAAACCAGAACTGGTGTGCTGCTGGATTCAGGAGCTTCTGAGATCAGAGGATGTGTGTGTGTTGGAGAAATACATAGGTGCAGCATGTAAGGGATCCATGAGAGACCTTGGAGCTGAGGTCTCTCTGTGTGGAGACAACTTGTGAGACAGGATATGATGGAAAGGACTTTCAGGGAGAGAGTGTTAAAACCTGGCCAGCAGGCATGGGTGTATCTTTTTGAGGTGGGAGAGAAGCAAAGCTCTCTCTGCAGCTGTCCGAGGGTGGGATGGGGTGCTCTGTCCCCTGAGCCAGTGAGGCTCAGAGAGGTTTGAGAAGCTGGAAGTGAAGCAGCTTGCTCTTCATCACCAGCCTGAAATTTTTCAATTCTTTCTTTATTTTTTCTTTGTTTCAGAAACTTTGACTCCCTCAGTAAGGAAAATGTGTACGAGAACAACAAGTTGGTAAGTAACTTGTAATGTTTCACTTTCAGTGTAGTCTATGACCTGGCACCTTTTCACTTGAACAGCTGCTTGAAATCATCCTCAGACTTTTCACACTTTTTCACTAGTGGTACAGTGATGACTGTGTCCAGGGTGTTCTGTGGCAGAAGGAACTCAGAGAGAGATGCTAGAGGTCAAAACATGGACATGTTGAGTGTATGATGCTTCTGAGGGACGAAGCAAGAGCTGGGAGGTAGCTGGTGTGACAGAGGAAGAATAGGGAGTCTCCCAGTCCTGTTCCTTCCTGGTGCAGGGGATCAAGGTGGAGACGTCCTCAAGTCTGATCCTGCCTGGACACTTCACTCCAACATGGCATTGGAGTTTCTTGTGTTCTTTCCACAAAAGAAATGGAAGTTAGGCAGGCTAACCCCCTCCTGTGCTGGATTCAAACATGGGCTTAGTAACCCAAGGAAGGATTTTCCTCTCCCTCTCTCCACAAAAAGAGAGGCAATGGATTATAATACTTCTCTTTCCTTGGCATTGCTCCACACAACTTCATGGCTGCTTGGCAGGAGCTTGGGATGTGAACGAACCGTGGCAGCTTACTCTTGTCTGGGCTGGAGGAGTTACATCCTCTGATGCAGTGAGCTGAAGTGAAGTGGTTCTTGCTGCTGGGAAAGCTAAACTTGTCCCTTCAAAGCTTCTTAGCTTCTGCTCCCCTTCATCCCTGGCCATGTCCACAGTGCATGTGATGAACCCCCTTTCCTGAGCTGGTGCTGCAGCATGTGAGCAGTTAGTCCCACTCTGGGGTTCAGCCCTGAGTGTTCCTTGCCTCATGGTGAGATTCAGGCCATATGTTTTGCCCTGGGGGTTTGGTATTGGGCTGACATCGGGGCTTCTTTACCACGGAGAGGCATCCTGGTTGGGGTTCTGTGGAGCCCTGAGTGTTGCTCCTGCTGCAGCTGGGCTGATGGTCTCTGCCCTACCAGCAGCTTTGCTTGTCTCTGGGAAACGAGCTGTATGAGCTGCCTCCACTGCTTTTATTAATGAAAAGCTTCTTTGTGCCTCTCATAAAGAGTTGCTTTCCTCCTTTGTCACAGTCTATGTGCCCCCCCTCCCCCTTTCTTAGTTTCTTTTGTGTCCCCTATTTTGTGCTCTCTTCCTTATTCCACCTGCTGTAGGATGACTTGTCTGTGTTACCCTTTCACTGCTGGTATCCCACTACCTTGGTGCTCTCCATCCTAGCTCCTGTACTTTCTTGCTCTGGCTGCACTTGGGATACAAGTGGATGTGGTTTCTCCTAGGGCTATTCCTCTGCTATTGTTTAGACCCTCCTTGATGCCTCACCATTCAAAAACTTGTATTATGCAAGTGAAAAAGTCTTGTTTGAGCTGCAATTTGCCATATAAGGTCTGCCAAGGAAGAATGTGTCACTTCTCAAGTGACAAAAAAACAAACCCTAGAAAAATTTCTATTGGTGGCATTTTTTGTGCTAGAGGTCTCAAAAATATATAAAGAGAAGAAAGGTTTGTAGAGGCTGTAGAGGCCTTGGATCCAGTTCTTTCAGTGCTGGTGGGTTGTGGTGTGGTGTAGCAGATAGAGCCTGTGTAAGAGGAAGCTGGGCCAGCTCAAGTGGCCTCCAGCATATCGCTTTCTCATTTTGCATAGACGAGGCAGCAGTGGCACTTCCCTGCCTTGGAAAGCACTTGGAGCTTCACTGCTGAAAAACATAATGCAGAAATAATGTGTTCCTTCTTTAAAGGCCAACCTGGGCAGGCAGGTGTAGTAAAAGGGCAACTGAGTCCTGTTAGGTGGTGATCCTGTTGGATCTCCAGGCAGCAGCAGGTCCCAGGAACACAAGGATGCTGTAGGCACAGGGGGAGCCACATCCTAGTGTTGCCCTCCTCATTGCTCAGCTGGCTCTGGCCAAACTAGTTGTGTGCATAGAGCACCCTCCTCTTTGTGGTCCAGGCAGCCCCTCACACTTTTTCTGTGCCTGTTGCACTGGTCTGACCCGTGGCACAGTGTGACAGGAGGTGGCATGATCTGTGTTCCTGCTAGACTGCACACCGGGAATATCCAGCAAGAAAACTCCACTGGTCAGACCAGTTGTGCAGCCAGTGAATGGGGAACAGTCCAAAGAATATATTAAATACCAGTTTATGAGACAGGCAAGTGCCAGGCTGAGCTGGCAACTGGCATGGCACAGCCAGAGGCAACTAGCTGAAAGCATTTTTAATGTCAGCTCTTTTACATTTTTACTGGGATACTCAATGGAAAAAAGTGGTAATTATCTTGCTGAAAAATAGTGGCTGTTTGTTTCTTCTAAGCAGAAAGGGTTGGCTCGTACACCAACACTGTGTGTGTCCATGCCAAAGGTCAGATGTGGAGGGCTTTAATATATTCAAGTCTTTTGTTAACCCTTTCACTATGGGCTTCAGCTGTAGCCTTCCTTGAGCCTCCGGTCCTGCAAGTGCTGTTTTGCTTTGCTGTGTTGGCATTTCAAAGGGCATGCTCCCAAGAGGGAAGGAAAGGATTTTTTCCTATAAGCTGGGAAGGAACAGGGCTGGAGAAAGTCCTTTGTAAAAGCCTTATGTCAAGTTGACTGAGGGCAAAGTGCTTCACGGATGTTGCAATATATGTATTTTGGTCCTCTGACAGAGGCTTTTGTTCAGGCAGAAGAAAATAGCTTTTGCCTCCTTTGGCTGACTTTGATCCTGCAGTTTCAAAGCAGAGACCACTGCAAAGAGGAGTATTTGCCCCAAATACGTGTTAGGCAGCATGGAAACAGTTAAGCTGGAAGGGAGGTAGGTATCAGGAATTCTTCTGCATTACACCTCTCTTCCCTCTTTCTGGTCTGGGAGAGAGGAGTCCCTCCTGCACCCAAGATTTCCCATTTTCAGATGGGGAAGAGCAGGCAGTAGTAGGCAGGAAGCTTTAACATTTGCCCAGCACTCAGAGATGAAAGCTGCCTGCAAGCACCTTCCTGCCCACCGTTAATTGGGGAGTGCTCCAGGTTGGGCTGGAAGCCTGGAAATGAGTCTGCCAGCCTGGACTGACACGTCCCCTTCTGCCAGGTCTGGCTCTCTGCAGCTGTGCACTTCCAGACAGAGGCAGGCTGGAGGAAGAGCAGGGGAAGCCCAGGTGAGTTTCTGAGCAGTGAGCTATGGCCAGCTTGCCAGGCCAGATTTTTGGCTCCCTGCCTGGATTTCTCAACGCGGTGGCTGGAAGCCATGACTCCGTTGGTTCCTGTAGCGGCCGCAGGATGTAGGAGTTAAACTGGTGCAGCTGTTCCCCAGAAGAGTTATTATTTGAGTGGGGCTGTTTGCAGTGCAGTTTCTTACTTCTGATGAGAAGCAGCTCTGCTGCCTGGGCTAGACAAGACCCGTTTTTTTCCCTTCCTTCCTTCTCCAGGCATTTCGAGTGGCAGAGGAGGAGCTGGGGATCCCAGCCTTGCTGGATGCAGAGGATATGGTTGCTCTGAGGGTACCAGACAGGCTGAGCATCCTCACCTATGTCTCCCAGTATTATAACTACTTCCATGGACGATCTCCTAGTAAGTACCATATTCCCTGGAGGGGTGGGAAGGATCAGGGCTTCAGTTCATACTTTCCTTTGCCTCCTAACAAGCTTAGAAACACAAAATAGATTACAAAGGGGCCTTTTTGGTACAAGAACTATTTCAGTGGAGGATCTGAACTCTGCACACCAGCCTACAGTTGTACCAGTACTTTTGGAAGGGTAGAGGTCCTCGTCTTGTCTTTGAAACTACTGCCTTAAAATTTAAAATACAATCTAAAAATTCTTATGGTCCAGTCAGACAGAAGCACTGAAGGTTTCTCTCCGTGGTCCCCACTTCAGCTTTACTTTCTTGACCCCCTCCACCCCTGTTCCATTCTTTGCCATACCTGAAGGCTGATGAGAACATGGAATTGAACAAGGCTGAGCTTGTCTGTGGGGCTGTGCCAATGGAACACCATTGATGGTAGGGCTTGTTCAGCACAGCAGTACTGGTGGAAGGAAGGCAAAGGAAATTATCACCTTAACTGGCATAATTGTGATGATAATTCTGTCAAACATATGACAGGCCACAGAGCTGCCAATGCTTTATATTCACATACTGGAGAGTTTACCTGGGCTCACAGGAGCGTTATTGTAGTCTTGGTTTATATTTGGCTTCAAGCTCATACAAAATGAAATAATATGATAAACCAATTTCACAGGTTCCTCCAGAGGAAACTTTAGAAAGTGGGACATGAATGACTTAACTGGTTAAAGTGAATCTAAATGGAGAGATATGTATTGAAAATGTCCTACATCTTGGAAATAAAGCACAATGCTCTTAGAGTTGCCTTAAATATCTAAACCCTTCTCCCTTCTCCACTCTTTACACATTTAAGCATGCTTTTTCTCTCCCTCCGCCACCTCTTCTCTCTTCCCTCTCCATGTTTTATTTCTTGTTTTAAAAGCATTCTCGTTGAAGTCAAACAAATTCCATTGAGTTTGTGCCAAATTGTGAGAATCTGGGTCAGGTTGGGATCTTTGCCCCCTCCCCCTCCTGCATCTTGCCTACCATGTCATCAAGCACAGCACATTTTTATATTCTCTAGTGTCCCACAAAACACTTCAGTTGCATTCCTGTTGCTGGGGTGAATGTGTGTGTCTGAAAATGAGCCCAGCCTGGAATGTGCCCTCTGACACCAAGCAGAGTCATAGAATCACAGTCGTGCCCTTCGAATGGGTTCCAGCAGGACCATGAAATAATCAGGACACAGGAGGACAGAGAGGGGGAACAGGCAATGCTTTATTGAGGTCGTGCAGAAGAGTAGAGCTGAAGCCACCCATCTTTGTGCTGGGCTTTGGGAATTTAATAAATGGCACAAGTGAGAAGTGAGGAGGCAGCCTGAGTCTGAACTGTTTAATGGATTGGCTGTCACCAGTCCCTGGTCCCTGTGGTAGGAGCCCTGGGTGTTTATTTGGATAGTTGGCTTTCTTGAGGGAAGACTGCTGGGAACTGGGCTCCCTCTGTCCTCCCTGCCCAGACTCTCTCTGTGTTTACTGAGAAGGGTATAATCTCTTTTCAG
The DNA here is from genome assembly GCA_013390025.1 of Pitta sordida. Classification (NCBI taxonomy): domain Eukaryota; kingdom Metazoa; phylum Chordata; class Aves; order Passeriformes; family Pittidae; genus Pitta; species Pitta sordida. The sequence goes on along the minus strand of WEKX01029560.1, from coordinate 962,418 downwards.
ACGGGTGGCCATTTAATTGGTCTCTCTTAAAGTGGAGCTGTGTCTCAAATATCCCACAAGGAACACAGAGACATCTCATTCAGAATAGGAAGTGGTGCAAAAGTAACATCCCCGTGAGACAGTGAGGGGGTCCTGTCTGTAAAAAACATTGCATTTGCCTTATTTCTCCAACTATTAACTGAAGTATGTTGGAGATTATCTGTTCTCCACTTGTAGTGAATTTTGAGGAGTTTTATTTCATCTGAAAAAAAAAAAAGAAAACTGAGCATTTGCAGGCTGTTTGTGGCAAGTCTTGATTTCCACATTGGCACCACTCTGGCGCCTCCCAGTCTTTGCAGAATTACTCATTTTTAGTGATAATTTCTGCATTTGATAAGCCTGTTTGCTCTGTGAGAGTCCCAGCTGGAATGTGGGGTGGACACCTGCAGCAGTGAAGGTTCAGGGTGTGTAGAAAGTCTGGAGCACAGCAGCTTGAATGGAGCAAACCCTCTGTGCTTCAGTTCCTGAGCCATTAACAACTGACAGCAGGGCCTGATTCCGTTGTGATCAGTTCTACCTAAACCATGGGCTGGAATTGAAAACCCAAGGTTTTACTTGCTCCATTGATGGACAGCAATTTGTATTTTTCTACTTTTTCATTCCTCTTCGTGAAATTCCTTGGGAAGAGAAAAATCAGCAATTTCAGCTGAATGTTCTTACAATTCACTTGTCGCCTCTTGGCCTTCACAGGACTATTCATGAAGGAAATGTGTGTCTCCATGTGTGCTTTCCGTGTTGTCTATCTGGATAGTCTTATTTTGTAAATTACTCCTAAACTCACAAGTTTTCCTTATGTTCCTTTAAAATCTTCCCTTATTCCATTCTTCCAGTTGGAGGCATGGCTGGAATCAAGCGTCCTTCTTCTGAACCTCCAGAGCAGCATCCTGGGAAGAAAACTGCTTCAGAACCACCTAAGCCAGTACCACCAAAACTGCCTCCTGCTCATCCACCAGCCAGAGCCAAGCCAAAGGAAACCTCCCCAGTTACCACAGTAAGAAATGTGGGTTTGGGTGTTATTTATAGCTTAAATATATTTAGTGAGATAGAGAATATAAGGCTAGTTCAAGGCTCCTAGTGGTAAGGACTTAGATTGAGTTTGCTGCTTGCTACGAGGGATTTAATCCAGAGGTTTGGTTACTGCACAGATTGAGGTGGGAGTCATTGAAAAACCATCAGTGAGCTGGGATTCATCCAGTGGTGAACAGAACATGGATATGCTGTTCCTAGATATTTGGGATGGAATTTTTTTAACAGTATGTATTAGTTTTGCTAGAAAACATTGATTCAGTTCTTGGAAACAGTTTCAAAGCAGAGTAGAGATGAAAACAGGGTAGTAGAAGGGAAGCCCTTTCCCAGATAACTTTAATCAGAGACCTTTGCACTTTGGTTTCCTACAGGCAGACAGGACATCCTGGTCCTCTGGCTTTGTGGGAACATATTCCCCAAACTCTGTCCTTCTGAGGGCTGTTCCATTTATAATCACAGAATATTCTGAGTTGGAAGGGACCCACAAGGATCATCGAGTCCAACTCTTAACACTGTCTCCCTGGTGGGAATCGAACCCGGGTCTCCCACTATTTCATATGATCAAGTAGTTAAGAGAGAGCAGGGATTTTCTGGGTATCACTTCTCTGTCCCCTGTGCATGCCAAACTCATGCCTGCCTGGGAGATTTGTAGCTCTGCGTGGGGCCACGGTGCTGCCTGTTCACCCACTGCTTCTCACCACAGGAAAGGGTCCTGGCAGAGAGCGGGAATGTCCCCAGCAGCAGCTGTGGGGTGTGTGGGAAACACGTGCACCTGGTGCAGCGCTACTTGGTCGATGGGAAGCTCTATCACAGGAATTGCTTCAGGTACAGCAGCTCTTCAAAGCAGGGGCACAGCCCTGTGGGTGGCAGAGGGGCAACCTGGCTCCTTCGGGACTGGGCAGAGTGGTCTGGAGGATGTTTTCTGATACTTTTGTATCCACAGGTGCAGGCAGTGTTGGAACTTGCTTCTCCCTGGAAGCTACAAAGCTGGGCCTGAGCCCGGTACGTTCATCTGTACCAGCCACCAGCAGTCAGATAATGTCCAGATCTCCGGTCTCCGCAGCACTGGGAGCAAACCTGAGAGTACCCCAGCCCCTGCTGCTGCCAGGGCGTTCCAGAAAGCAGCAGAACCCAAGAAACCAGAGCAGGTGTTGAAGAAACCCAGCCAGGAAGGCCTCACTAATTCAACCAAGCCATCTGTTCCATCTTCTGGAAGCTCTGGCTTCAAAAGTGCAGATACTCCATGGTCCTCTTCAGCTGTAAATAAATCAAATGACTACAAAGGTACGTCGTTGGGGCATAAAACAGATCACCATGAAGGTACCTCAGCAGGGCCTTTTGGGACAACCTTCACGACCAAAACACAGCAAGCCCGGGAAAACTTTTTTCGGTCATTGGAGTCCTCTGGCAGTAAAACTTCTGACACTCAAAAACAAGTCCAGTCTCCTCATGGCCCTGATAAAACTGCTCCTCCCAAAACCAGTGCTGAGGTCAGTCGAGTGAATGCTGAGAAGGATCAGGCACGTAACCATATTATGCAGGCTCTGGCTGGATCAAACGTTTCTCCAAACAGAGCAGGAGGACTCAGTTCCACTGGCTTCTCAGCATCCAGCAGGTAAGCACTATTTCTCTTTCCCTTTTTACTGCTAAGCTGTTTTTTGGGATAATTTGGAGAAGTCCCCGCATCTTCCCTTTTTCCTGACTGCTTTTGTGGCTCAGATTAAAGGGGATGAAGAGGTACACATACAGATCTTTGGAACAGAGGCCAGCAAAGATGCTTATCCTTTCAAAAAGACTCACTAGGTTGTTCTTTTTTTGCAGTGGCAAGTTTTCTCCCACCAGTTCGGAGAGTTCAGCTCCAAAAGCACAATCCAGCAAAACAGGGTACACAGCACCCAAGCAGGAAAAGGTTACAATACTTCTGCCCAAGAGCCAGGCAGCCAGCAAACCTGTTGATTCTGTGCACAAACCAGAGTCAAAAGGCATCAAAGGTGAGGATGAATGATTCACACATAGCTCTGCCTGGATATAACATCAGCTTTATCCTTCCGCTTGGACTAGTTCAGCAAATGTGTCCGTGACTCCTGTGCTTTCTGTCTGTACCATTACATAAGGGTTTTCTGAGTTGTGGGGCTCAACACACCTCCACTTATCCCTGTACAGTTGCTCCCTCTACTATGCTGAGTTCTATTGGTCTGAGGATCTCCAGGTATTTAACATTGTACTTGCTGTCATCAAACTTTGGGATCATGGTGGCTTTCATAGGTTTAGGTAGACTTTCCTAGATGGGAGAGCTTGCCAGAACTTTGGGATGATTTTTTGATTGTAGCTGGGGCTCACCCAGCCTCCTTGTCTGTTCTGAACAGAGCTTCCATCATGGTAATGGAGCAGTGGCCAAGGGATGATATTCTAGGGGTTCTCAGTGTCTCAAGCTCTTCCAGGGGGCCTTTTTTTGGGCCAGAGGCAGTATCTGTCTGCAGTTCACTGTGACTTTGTGGGTGTTTTTGTTTCTTCCTCTTCCTGTCCCAACCTTTGGTGTCTGAGATCTGAGCTATGTGTTTTGTAACGCTGTTGAACATGCCTGTTCATTTACTCTGTGGCTGTGTTTCTGTAACACAAGTTTTAAAACATTTGATCTGAAAGGGACAGAACCACAAAGATTTACAGCTATTGTATCTGAATCCATCCATGTTAAATTCGTTGAGCTTGTGCTGGTTTGCTGCAGCAATGCCTTAATATCTGCCCCAGTGCATGGCTTATCTCCTAAGATTCTCCTGAGACTCAAATCTGCCTTGTTTCTTTTTATTGAATCTGATGTTATCTTGCTATGTTCCTTTCTTCAGGAAGCACAAATGTGGGTGAGGACAAGCCTGAGAGCCCAGCAGACTGGAGATCTCGGCTGAAGCCTGTAGCCAGCAAGTGAGTGTCTTGGAGCGGGTGGGTCTCCTTGCAGAGTGATAGGGGTGCCTGTGCTTGTACCTGTTCGTTGCTGCAGGTCGATGTGGACATAGGAGGGGAGAGCTCCTGTGTTCTGTTTTCAGCAATTGATGGAAAAGACAACGGCTTTCATTTCTGGGAAGGGAAAGCTTATTTCAAATTGCTGGGCTCTGATTACAGACGTGTGACCATTCCAGATGGAGATCCAGCCCAGGAAGTCCAGAACTCTTCCTGTGGACCATTCTGCAAGAGGGATGGTTTCCTACCTTTGTCTTTCTTCTTTGCAGAGACCAAGGTAGCTCTCAGAAACCTACTCATAACTCCCAGATGGCAACAGGGAGTCCAGAACACAAGGAGACAAAGCCAAGTCCACGAGTTGTCCCACCAGCAAAGCAGGACTCTGGTATGAAGGATAAAACCTTTGCCTTCATTTTGCTAATCAGGCAGGGGACAGGCGTTAGTGCTGCAAGGCATGTGCAAGGAATATGTTGGTGGAGATTGTGCCTTACTTTCAGAGATCTTTGCTCTCTGCACCTGCTTTGGCCCTGTGGTGCCTTTGGAGAGCCATCCTACCCTACAGACTCCACAGGATGCCCTTCTGCTGTGAGACAGCTGGCAAGATTTCACTGTCTCTTGCATGATTGTGTAATGGTGAGAAGTCTTGGTGATGGTTCCCAACTGTTTATTCTCCTCTTCTCTTACTCTAGCCTTGTAATCAGTGGTTTTTTCCTGTTTACTTTGGGCTTATACTCTTCATTATCATCAAGAGAGGAGAACTAGGACTAGAAATGCAGTTGGTTAGTGGTGAATGCCAGAAATATTGGGCAATGAAGGGATTTTTATGAGATGAGGGTTGAAATTTCCTACCCAAAATCTCTCCGTGCTTCTTAATCCAGCTTCCTCTGGTGGATTTGTGAAGAAGAAGTTGTTGATTCCCAGCTCCGATCTTGTCAAGAGCTGTCAGAATTCAAAGCAAAAGTGGGAAGATCCTGGGGGCTCTGCCAAGAAGGAGGAAGATGGCAACCATTTGAAGACAAGCACTGTTACCAGTAAGGTCTTTTCTGCTCACTTAAAGGCACACTCTCCTCTGCACTGACAGGGAGCAGCCCGATTGGTCAGTATGGGAGATGTGTCCCTGCATTTTCTGTGGCTAATCCAGTGGTTGTTGTCATAAGGGGAAAATCTGTGTAATTAATTTTTATTAGCCAGCTTGGCCTAAGCAGGAAGCAGCAAGGCCAGACAATTCAGTGGGAAAGGAGAAATTAAACCAGGGATTTTTCAAGGTCACTGCCCTGTCATTCTTTATACTCAGTGCTATGAAGAGTACTGTCTCCTAATTTGGGGAACTGGGATCTAGTTGATGTTTCTGTTCCCCTTCAGTTGCGTGGCTTTGGGAAATAAAAGGAATGTAGAGGACTGTCAGCCAAAGACTCCAGCTGGCAGGACCTACAGCAACAGGAGCCAAGGCTGCTATTTCTTTCTCCCTGAAAGGTCCAGTTCTGACCAGTTCTGACCAATTTGTCCCTACTCATAATCCAGTTTCTTACTCCTTCTTCTTCAACCACAGCTTTATTGTGTCCCTTTCCTCCACTACCCACTTGTTCTTGCTCTGTCATATCCCACTATTTTCTGGAACAAACCCGATGTTTGCTGCTGTCCTGTTTGCTCAGCTGCTTTGTCTCCCCTTTCTTTACCCCATTTAGCTCTATCTTATCTGTCTGGAGTAGAAGATCCTCAGAGCAAGACTCAGCCCTGCCCTTGATCTTTGTCTCAGAGCAAGCAGGACAGTCCGAATGGCTCAGTGGCCTCGTGCTTTAGTGTTTCTTAGCTAGTTCCAGCCTTGTCCTTGGCAGCATCTCTGACAGCTATGAAGCATTCGAACTCCAGTTGTGGTGTCTTTTTTTAAAGTTTACTCTGCCTCTTTTTCCTCAGACTCAGCCACAATATTCAGCATTAACTTCTCCCAGGAAGTGACCTGGTAAGATAAGGGGGACCAAGTTTATACCAATCTTTCTAAAGCTTTGTGATTTCCAGGGGGGAGTGCCGCCACGGGAAACTTTCCCAGCAGTCTCCCCCTACTTTTCATGTGTATCCAAGTCTGCCATCCAAAAGGCTGGTTTCCTGCTGCTGTCACTGGGCAGACTGTGGATTAAGGACAGACTTGTTGCTCTTCTGTGTAGGTTTTTTACTGCAGCACTCAGACACCATGGACAGTCAGCTACTGTTCCTGCCCTTAGTCATAGTGGCTGTGTGGGGCTGTGGATGGTGAACATTCCTGTAGATCACTGGTTTTATTTGGCACAGGTAGTGTTTTCTGTTGAGAAAAGAGGCTCCAGGGTTTTCTTGTCAACTGTCCTACTTCCAGTTTGCTAGCAAAAAGCTGGCCCGTCCCGTGTCTGTTGGGCCAGAACTTGAGGATATCAGGGGATATCAGACCCTGAGCTGGTCAGAGAGTATCATTTTACTGGCTCTTGCCCTCCAGTGACCTTGGCCTTCTCATGATCACTGGTGTAGCTTTCTGCCTTGGTTGGAGGTCCTGCAGAGGTCACTTGGAAGAAGCCTAGGGGTGCAGGGCTGAGCTGGAAGAGGGAATTGTTGCTCAGGCAAACAGCTCATGGCAGGCCATGTTCTTCTTAGAGGAACCTTTTAAGAGAAGTGGGAGTCACAGGTAATGTACAGGGCAGCAAACCATCATCATCCAGAGGGAAGAGATCGCTGATGGAGGCCAGCAGTGCAGGACCATACAGCTGATTGCTACATCCAATAACTTCTCCTTTTGTGCTCTTCCTAGAAAGCACAGTAAAGCAAGGTCTGGGCAATTGGAGAGCTGTCCTTGAGCTCTTTCTCAATTGCCAGAGGCTCTCCTGAGGCTCCCTGTCTGTCTGTCCTGTCTTTCTCCTTGTGTGTGCTGAGCCTGCGTTGCTGCTGCGTTTCACACAGCCATGCTCTTTTGATACTAGAGTTTTCCTTCCTTATCACATCATCCACGTACACCTCTGTTCTCTCTCTGTGGTAATTATCCATCTCAGCCCCTCGGGTATCTGAATACCTCACACTCTTCTGTAGTTATCCTTGCAGCACAGTTGGGCAGCGGAAGCCGAGGCACAATGGAACAAATAGACATTGCTTAAGGATTGATTTTAATAGGTGTCCAGGGCCTAAATAATGCTGTGTAGTGGGGCTTAAGGGACTTCTCACCTAGGAAGTGTTTTGTGGGGGGAATTGAACCTTAGTTTCCTGAGACCTACGCTGAGGTACCCTAGACCATCTTTGTTTCACCACTGTTTACTGATACTTCTTTGTAAAAGATTACTGAAGGGACATTTTTCAGTATATCTTGGTGTTTCCTGTGACAGTAACCCAGTCCTTCTGTGCTATCCTTTGGAAGTTTAGTAAGGGATGGATTTTGCCACAATAGATACCTTTGGGGTTTAACAAGATAGTGAGTGAACATGGAAATGAATGTTTTTGAGTGGAAGTTCCAAAGTCACACTTGAATTAGTTGACTGCCTGTACCCTGGGGATGCAAACAGCACCCTGTGACTGGGAGATATCTGAGTGACAAACCATGAGGTGGAAATCAGGCTGTGAGGACACATCTCTCACCTTGGGCAGGCATGCTGATGCATTTATGTCATCTGTACCTCTCTTGGGTGGCTGGCACCTATTGTGTTCTGGTGGTATAGATGCTGTCCCACACAATAAAATTATTTAAAGGTTGTTGTGAGGTTCTTTGTTTGATTTTTTTTTTTCTCCCTTCTAGTTAATCTCCCTGCTCCGAAAAGCAAATACGAGCCTCAAGTGGTGTCCCCAACCAAGGTATGGCTGGAAACCAGGTGAAGGGGAGCAGGCTGGGGTTGTTTATTATCCTTCTGGATTGCTTGCCAAGATACGTATAGCTAAGTTTGTCATATTGGGAGAGTTTGTTTGGATTTCCAGGGAAAGGGTGAAAGGCTCCAGGGCAGAGACAAGATAAAGAGACTATTATGCAGGGATAGAGTAGAAGCTGGAATCAGACAAAGCCAAAGAAAATTATGGTAGACATTGTGTATCCCAACAAGGGGGGGAGAACATCTGTGGACTGACAGGCGTGGGTAGTTATCACTTCCAGCAGATGTATTGCAGCGCTGTAACATTGCAGTGGGCACCACTCTGCTGTGAGCAGCCAGCTCTGCACCTCTGCTGGCTTGGCTCTCCCAGGCCATGGCTCTGCAGTTGGGCTCCTTGTGCCCTTTCCTGTCTCTGTTGTGTCTGTGACCTCAGTGGGTGGTCTGAGGGCACTGAACTGTGTTTGGTCCTACATTTGTTTTCCTAGCTGCACCCAGACTACATCCCTGAGGAGAAAATCCAGGAGAAGGTGCGTGACATTGAGAAGCAGCTGGATGAGCTGGAATTGAAAGGCGTGGATCTGGAGAAACAGCTGCGTGCCTGCGAGGGAGGTAAAGGAGACCATGAGCCAGCTCTGTTACAGTGGGGAGATGTGAGGCTCATGTCCTACCCCTGGGCACTCTTGGCTCAATTTCCAGGAGCTCAGGCTACATGTGAAACATCATGGTTGCTAGAGGTACCTGGTATAGAAAGATAAAAAACCTTCTCTGGCTGTTTCATAATCTATGGTTTGAGCAAGGTCTTGTGTTAATTTGGTTGAGGATCAGAGAGTTTTGGGAATGGAAGGCCACAACTGATCTGGCTTTTGGACTCCTAGCCAGACTGGCCATCATGGCTGGCTCTGATTTCACAGGGCTTAGTGGGTTCACACAGAAGGGCAGAGTTGAGACAGCCACAGGGAAGATGAACTGGGTGTCCTGTAGCAGAGTATCTGTGATCAGCTTCCTTGAATCTGTAGGGAGTTACCTGCATCCCTTGGACCCAGGAGTTCCAAAGATCACTTGTTTCCACTTGAGGTTGTCTGTGGCTCATATAACTCATCCTAGGCTCTCCCTCAAGATATTGTGTGTTTGAGCCAAGGAAGCTGAACTGCTGCAGCTTCTGGAGTCTTGCCCTTTGTCTCCTTTGCAGATGAGTCTGAGGATGCCCTTATGGTGGATTGGTTCAAACTGATCCATGAGAAACAGCTGCTGCTCAGACAGGAATCGGAGCTGATGTACAAGTGAGTACAATGAGAAATTCACCTGAAATACTGCTTGTGCAGTTCACCTGTGAGCAGCAAAGGAGAGGGAGTTTGGCAGCCCAGAAAAATAATATGCCAGTTGGTGGGATTAAGAGGGTTAAGGATGTCTCTGGAAGATCTGTCAGCATCCTGACGTATTAGCTGATGGACTTTGGAGTATCCAGGGTCTGTGAAGAGATTGTGGGGAGGGAAACCTCACAAAAGCAATGGAGGAAGATTTCTTCCAACCTACCAGCCCGTGCCCAGGTGGTGGGCAACACAGAGATGAGGCTTTGGCATGATAAGAGAAGGGCCTAGCCCTGGAGCATGGCAGGGCAGGAGCTTATTGCTTGTGCCATTCCTTCCAGGATGAAGCAGCAGGTGCTGGAGGAGCAGCAGTGGAATATTGAGACGGAGCTGCGACGCCTCATGAACAAGAAAGGTAAAGGCTGGCCACACTCGGAAGCTGTGTGGAGCCTCCACTTTGTGTGCCAGTCCTTGGATGTCCTTTGAATGTCCTGTGAATGGCACTGCCAGGGATTGCACTTGCCCTGTGGGGTGTCCCCTGACTGTGCTGTTGAACTGTCAGGTGCAGACTCCCTGTAACATCCAATCCACTTCTGCTTTGTGGGAGGATGTAGGATGTTCCCTTGAGCATAAGGATAATAGAATTAGACTTGCTGGAGCAGGGTGGAGGCAGGAGACACAGTGGGGAGGTATTACCTGTGAGATGGACTTCTCTTGTCTTGTGCAGAGGAACTGAAGACACCCAGAGAGAAGGAGCGAGAGAAGGAGCTGCTGGAGTCGTACCTGAACACGGTCAATGATCGGAATAATATTGTGGAGTGCCTGGATGAGGACAGAATCAGGTGAAGGCCCTTAGATGGTGGGAAATGAGCCAACAGTAGGGATGATTTTCATTATATTTCCTCTGCTGCCCAGGCTGTAGAGGTGGGTGAATGGCTGTAGTCCAGACTTCTGCTCCATGAGAGGTGGGTGGTCACCTGTCAGCAGCCATCTTGCCCTAAACGCTGCTATCTTTGCATCCTTGGCAGCTGTTGGAAAGAGATCAGGACCACAGCCATGTTCAGTGCTTTCTCAAGCTACAGCTGCTGTGAGAACAAGGGCTGTGAAACTGTAAAAGGTGAGGGAACAGAGGGAGAGGCTGGAGATGAGGAGGCTGGAGGCAGTATGGGGCCTTCAGGAAGACTCTGAGAACACGAAGTCAGGGATGTTTGTCTGCTGCAGTGAGTGAAAGAACAATTGTACCCAAGAGCTCGATCCTTCCAAGTTCAAAGGAAGACTGCTGTGTCAGGTACTGGATTTGTGCCTCCTAGTGCTGAGAGCAGCCTCCTTTCCCTGACCTCCAGTTCCTGGATTCTAGTAATGGCCAGGCCCACGGTGGTGATAGCAGCCTTTTGTCTCCATTACAATGAACATCTCCACAGCAGCAGCCTGGGCTACTGGTGTCTCAACCTTCATTCATTTCCTTGGATGTGATGGTGTCTCACCACTCCATGAACTTGGATGATTCATAGGCCAGCTGGGAGAAGGTCTGGAAATCCCCACACAGGCTTTTGCTTTCAAGGGAAGCAGATGCAATTTGCTAATGTGTAGGACTCTAGTTGTTGTTTCTTCCCTTTGCACCCTTCTCAGGGTATGCTGTGGAGGTTGGTCATTTCTGACTGGGGGAATAAGAGCAGTCTTTACATGGTTTTTGGTGCCTACAACCCAGTCATGAACCTGGCAAAATGTTCTAATACCACACTGTTCCATTACAGAGAGCTAGAGGAGGACCAGATGTTGGCAGACATGATCCAGAAATTGGGTAAGGGTCCTTTTTACTCTTACAAATCAGCACTGCAGGGCACTGGGGCTGTGGGTCTCAACTTGCTTTGTGTCTGCTCTCTTTCCTGCAGATGGATCTCTTGAGAGCCAGGAGCCAGAGAGGAAGAAGAACAAGTTCCGCTTGTCCAAAATATGGAAGCAGAAAAAGTAAGAGTAAAGCTCAGGAGGGATGTTCTTTGCCCAGTGGCGCAGAGAGGCCCATCAAACGTGTGGTCCTTCCTCAGTGCTGCTTTCCTGGAGCTGTGCAGGACTGTGATGAGACTCTGCTCCCTGATACGGAGACTGCAGGTTTAAGGACCAAAGGGACAGTGTGAATCCTCTCTGGCCCTGGTGTGGGGTCCCAGGATACTTTTCCCAGAAGATGAACTTTTAAGACTGTTTTCTGTCTTTGGCTCTAGATCAGAGGTGGCCTCAACATCATTGGCTGCTCAGGAGGTCAGAGCTCAGTTTGCCTGTCCAGTGCTCGAGTCTTTACAATTCTGAATGCAGGAGCATGGCCCTTCATGGCCCCCCCCACAGTGGCCTATCCTGTCACCCAAGGCTGCACCCAGGACACTGGGCCAGTCTGTGGAAGGGCCGTTGTCCCTCCTTTCCTCCCTCCCTGCCTGTGCTGTGGCACTTGGGCCAGGATCAGAGATGCAGAGGGAGAAATGTTATGGAGCAAGAGAGATTGAGGGTCTCCCTCTTATCACGGCAGTGCAAATTGGATCTGCAGGCCTCACAGCCTGACAGGAGCAGAGAGCAGAACCTGTGTGTGTGGGGTGGGATGTCCCTGACCCACAGCAATTTCAGCAGTAGTGATTTGTTTCCACACCTCCTTTTGGGAGTTGCCGTAGGCTGCTTTGTCATAGCCATGAAGGGTTGCTCACTGCTTCGTTCCCTCTGTGGGGGAGATTTGTAGCTTCCTTATTTCTCTGACTGCACATTGAAGCAGGGTTTTGATTATATGTGGCCCATCATGATGAAAATTAATGGAACTCTTCTTTTAATAACCTGGTGCTAAACTGGGAACAGAAGGGCAATAATTGGTTTGCCTCAGCCATGAGTATATTTGCATGGGACCAGTATTTCAATTCCTGAGGCTCCTTCCCTGGACAGCCAGCCCCCTCAAGGGGTGCTGTGGCTCACCTTGGTGAGACCAGGAGTGTAGGAGTAGGTCCTGGACTGTTGGCAGTGAGTCTTTCTAAACCTCCCTCAGTCCAGTGCCTGCAGCCAGACACCTGCCCTGCGTGGTAGCACCCTTTCTTCCCAGTCAACCTGGGGAGCAGGGATGGAGACAGTCATGGAAAGATCCGATTAATTCATGATGCCTCTAGCTCTGGTATGTGTGGACTTCCCTCCCGGCCCCCAACCAGGTACTTCGAGGCTTCTCAGAGTCCTGTTCCCCAGCAGGGAAAGGGATTTTGCACGGAGGAAGTTTGTTCCCGCTGTGCCGATGGCAGAGCGGAGGCGTTGCGTCCCTTTCCCACGAGGTGGCAGTGGGACTCTCCGTCCCGGGCAGGGACGTGTTCTGGGTGGGACACAGTGCCCGAGGGGGTTCCTGGTACGCGGGGTGTGTGCTGTGTGTGTGTACAAGTGGTGGGACACCCCGTACCTGCATATGCTTTTGCCCAATAAAAAATTGCTGGAGCAAATCTCAGCGTCCCAGTGCAATTTTGGGGTACTGGCTATGGGCTGTTCTGGTCACTGTGAGCACTGACAACCCTTCTCTGAAGCTTGTCATTCCTGTGATGGAGCAGCTCAGAGCTTGCAGGCCTGCAGCTTGCAGCTGCACATCCTGGGAGAGCAGCATCATCAAGGGGTTTCTCACTTATTTTGGTCAGGTGTCACCCCCCAGCTCTCAGGTAAGTGCATTTTCCCCCTTGCTGCTTCAACAGCATGTACATCCCAAAGCCTGTGGGTTCCCAGCCTGGCCAGCAGGATGTGGGAGAGATGAGAAGCAGAGCTTGTTCTGTTACATTGGTGACCCTAATGGCAGAACCATGGTGTCAGGTAAAATGCTGAGGGAAGCACTGTCACCTCACTCTGCTCCATGTGGACCTGTGCCCACCGAGAGGGGCTGACAGGCTGATTTGAGGGACACACTTATCACAGCTGCTGGCATGCTGTGCTTTGCCAGCCTGGTCTTCTTGTGGGAAGCTCTTTCTGTGTATAAATATGAGGAGAGGGAGGAGAACCCCTCTTCCAGACTGGGCAGTAGCAGCAAATCCCCAGAACAAAACCTGCCTTGGTGGGCTGCCAGCTGAGAGGGAGGGAGATGAAACTACCTGTGCTGAAGGAGAGAAATACCCTTCCTGATGAGGAGGTCCCTTTCTACAGCTGTCCCAGGCTGTCATGATTGCTGGGCTTTCATCTTCTCAGGCTCAGATTCTGCAGTCTTACAAAGTTTAGTCTGCACGGATTTGGCAGGTGGCAACATCCTCCAGACTTGTCCAATCCTTCCTTCTCCAGGGGACAAGGGGCAGTTCAACCTTCACCCATCTTGAAGGCAGGCAGTAAATGGGCCTACCACAGGAGTGTGATCGACAAGGTGTTTAAACAATACCTCTCAGGCCCCTTGGTTGGTGCTGTAGAGTTTGCTTTCGTAAGGCAAACCTGCTTACCTCCCTCTTCTTAGGAAGAGGTTTTGAAGGGTAAACTTCTGCTTCTCTCATCTGGAGTCTGTCAGAGATGGTAACTGTGGTCTAGGGGATATGAGGCTCACCTGGACATGCTGTGTAGGTTTGAAGGTTTAAGTGGTCTCTGTGTAGAGAAATATACTGAGAACAGGAGTGGAGACAGGATACCAGTCTGCCTTGCCATACCACTGGGAACAGGAGGTGATGGGCTGCTGTGATGCTGACTGCAAGACTGACCTCAATTATTTCTACACCAAAGATGGGTGGATAAATAGTGGGGAAGTCATCTAAGTGCATCCTGCCTGGAGTCCCAAACTTTTGTCTCTATTGATGGAACTCTGGTCATGGTCAGGGTCTACCAGTACCAAGCCTTGTACAGCCTGCCACAGCCCCTCCTGCACACCCTGACAACTGCCAAGCCAGCTTGTTCCTCCTTCCTCTGCCTTGAATTTGGGACTCACAGGATTTGCAATTCCACCATTCTATTAATCCTGTGCTTGAAACGAGCCCTAGAACTAAGCCCTTGGCTAAGGTGGAGAAAGGGAATGGCTTTTCTCCAGCTGGCTGCTTTCAGCTGAGCCGATTCCCCTGCCTGACCCCTGTTTGCTCTCCTGGCACAAGCAGCTTTGCTCACTCTGTAGAAGTGCTTCAGAGGGCAGAGTGGGAGGATATGGCCTTGGGTTTGAGGAGGGAGGGAGATTTTGGGAGACCAGGTCTCAGCTGTCTCTCCATAGCGGTCACCCCGAAGTAATTAGGCAATCTAGGCACCCTCCTGTAGCCAAATGGGAACCAAATTCCTCTTCCTTCTCTGTGAGAAAGGACTGTTTGTGCTCTGCTCTGGCCTCATCAGGCTCCGAGCCCCGAGGTCAGGCTAGCAGGGGGTTGACAGATACATTGCTATGTGCATGTGGGTGTCTGCATTTCAGTGGTGACTGAGAGCTTAATTACTCTTCTAGGTCAGCTGCTCCACTTCCAAAATGGTTTAAGGGGGCTGAGCTTCCTGCTCATTTCCTGATGGCCTCCAGTTGGGTTCATGGCCTTGCCAGCTCCTGAATACCTGGAGTGCCTCCACTGATTTCTTTGCAGCTGAAGAGGAGCACAGGGGCTGCCTGGAGCCTGGAGGCTGCACCCCTGAGCCTCTGCCACTTAGGAGGCTGTTGGGGTCCTTCTGCAAGCTTGGGGTGACAGAGAAGCTGCTGTCTGCTCCAGCACTTCCAGACTCACAGATGAAGCTGTGATTAGGCTCTGTGTGTGTGTATGTCTCTCTCTTCTGCCGTTTTCTTTAATTACAATCTCCGAGGTAATTTCTGACGCATCATTAACAGTTCTGAGTAAACAAAGGGAATTCTCCAAATTATTCGCCATGAGCACAAAGGGAAATCAGCTTTCATCGTCTCCCTCTTCATCCAAGGAAGAAGCTGATCTGCCATTGGCACTGGGAGGACGGTAGTGGTGTGGCTGCTCTCAGATGGTTTGTGTCAACTTGGGACAGAGCAGCAGCCCATCCAGCTTATCCAGCCGACTGAGAGACCAACTCTGCCCACAGCTTTTTGTCCCCACTGCTGAGCAAAGTGGCTGGAACTCGTCACCATTGCAACTGTACATGCAAAGTGCTTCTTGCCCATGTGAGCTTTGTGTACTGCTTTTGAATGTTCGCCTGCTGTTTCTAGCTGGATGAATGGGAACCCGAGCTACTCAGGAGATGGAAGAATCCACAAGCATCCTCAAGGCTCTGTGTCAGCTTGGAAGGTAATACCTTGGTCTTAATTGTTGGGTTGAAGTGTAATGCCTGAGGGCAGCATGGGTTTGGGGAGGAAATGAAGGAGCACTGATACAGAGAGAATGCAGGGCTGGGAAGGGAAAGAAGAAGGACTGATATAGAAGGACTTGGAGTCTGGGAAACTAAGTCTGGTCAAAAGCAAGAACTCAGAGAGATTCTGGTGTGCCCTGTGAGAGCCACAAATGTGCCTGGCAGCTGGGGTGGGAGGAGATGGCTGGAATGGACCACTTTGCTGGGAATCCATGGAAAGGCATTCCAACCTAGTGCAGGGCTTGAGGGAAAGGGGCTTTATTAGAAGGGTGGCACGTGGATCTTGGATGAGGCAGTGCATCTACTGGAGTGTCCCTACCCTGTGCACCACTGACAGCCCTTCACCCACGCTCCGGCACAGTGGCAAAGCATCTGCAGCAGCAACCAAGGGAGCGGGGGTTATTTATATTCACGTTGCAGCTCTGCCAGCCGTGACTCTGTTATCTGCCATGCATGAATATTATTTGAATACGGAGTTTGTCGTGACTATTCTTCCACGTGAAACGAGGGATTTGCTGTGGGATGGGAGCCCTCCCTCTGGCTGTCAGTCAGGAGGGGTTTCCTTTTCCTGTCTCGTTGGAAGCCGCGTCCCCAGCAAGGTGAGACAGTGGACACTTTTTCTCTTGTTAATATCCATGTCTAATCTCCTCTCAGAGGGGCCCTTTGTCCTAGACTGTAGCCAAGATGAGTAATTCAGGGATAGATGAGACGCTATAATTGGTTTGTGACAAATTAAAACATTTTTCCTTTGGAGCTGAGAGCAGGACTGTGGTCTGGAGCTGTCAAGCGTCACAGGGGAGGGCGATTTTCGGAGTAAGCGCATTGCAAATTGGCTCCAGATACGCCTTGGAGTCTGAAATTAAACTCCAGCTGGTGACTCTTTTCAGTTGGGGTTTTATTTTATGGGGGGGACAAAGGGAACATGTGCATGGAGGGACAGCCTGATCAATAGAGAGAACATGACTGCTTTTTGCATCATGCAATGAACTGGGAACCAGAGCAGGCCATGGTGGGGATGCTTGGGAGCACCCAGAGGTGTGGTGGGCTTGAGGAGATCAAGCGCCAGGGCCCATCATTGCCTCTCTTTTCTCCACACTGCTCCCAGTGGTTCCTCCATCACATCCCAGCAAGGAGGGACCATGACAGAAAGTTGCACATCACACCATCTCTTCTCCTGGGTGCCAGGTTCAGAACCTCCTCAGGAGCTGCAGCCTGGTCTTTGCCCTGTAATACTTCTTTTCCTGAGCTAAAAAAAGTCCTTCACCTCCACCCAGACAGGAGGGCACCAGCTAAAATTCAGGAACACAGAGGTGATGGGGGCAGATGTTTTGAGGAAATAGTTGGATTGACCCCAAGATGTTTATGAGCCAGTTTGGGGCAAAGGGATAGATGTGGGAGAAAAGGGGCTTCCTGATGCAACTGCTCAGCACTGCTGCATGGAGAGTGCTACAGTGGCAGCGCCTCCGCCCTGTGATGAAGATGGATGGAGAGTGAAGGATTGCTTGGGAAGGACATGGGTCTATAAAGTGGGTTTGAAATAGGCAAGAGAAGTCGCCACATGGGTTACTTTATGTAAAAAGCAGTGGGGAAGGAAACCTCAAGATGTTGTATCTGATATCAAAGAAAAAGGAGGCCCAAGAGGAAGCCCCAAGCGGGACTGTGTCTCCAAGTAAAGGAGACAGTCTGGAAGGGAAGGTTGTAGGTGAAAGCAGGAAAAATGCTAAGACTGTCAGGCAGCCGGGAGAGTTCAGAGCCTGGAGGTGTTAGGTGAGGAAAGGAGGAGGAGATCTGGGCATCTCCTAGATATGAGGAGTATAATGACCAGGTCACGGTGGCAGAGTGATGGTGACGGGGAGTTGGGAGGCTAGGGAAGAAAGATCAGAGGATCTAGTTTAGCAACGGAAAGTGCATAGATGCAGCAAATCCTGAAAGGCAGGATCAGATGGTGAGCTGTGACTGGTGTCACTGGCATTAAGACGTTAGCTAATCCGGTTTAAGGGGATAAGCCCAAGAAAAACTGTGGAGACCTAAATTGGAGCTTGTCACTCTCCTGTGGAAAGCAGAAGTGGGGAGGAGGAGGATTTGCTGAAAGAGCTCCTGGATGGTTGGTCAGAAAAAGAGGGTGAATGGAGGATGGCTGTGAAGATGAAGGGTCAGGAAATACCAGGTAGGAAGGAATAACAGGGGTGACCGAAAGCTGCGTGGAGTAGAGAAATCCAGGAGCCTTCTGGGGTGCACAGTCTCTCTTTCAATAACTGACCTGCAGCCCATCCTGTTGGTGTAACTGGTAAGGTAGCAGTGAATCTACAGGAACCTGGTGACTGTGGTCTGGGAAGCTTATACGATGCATATCAAAGCCAGGATGTGAATTGCATAAGTGTGATGTAGGTCTGGCACTAAAGTGATAAGAGTTATATCAAGGGAATAACTTAATTAACTGGTCTTGATCAAAGAACTATATGAATTCAATAGCCCAGTTTTCAGCACTAAATGATGAAGTTTAGAAAAACTGTACTTGACGCAATTATCAATTTTCCTGTCCAGGGAGCTTTGAAGTGGCATTAAGAAGGGACAGTCTATTGTTCCATTTAGGACAACTTTCTCCCTCCCTCCGGTGATCAGGAGGCAAAGGGGCTCCCTCTCCTTTTCAAGTGCTCATTTGAAATGGTCTGAAGAATAATAAACACTGGATGCCAAGGGGAACGGGATCACGGCTTTCACAAGTTAATTGTTTCAGATGATGTAAATCAGGAACAAAGAGCTGTACTTTCCCTGCCAGACAGAAAAAAACCCCATCTTTATTTCCCTATAGCTTTCATTTTGCTCAGGATTTTGGAGGGTAAGTGGTCCCATTGAACTTCTGGCAGTTCTGGACTATTTGGTACTTCTGGCAGATTGTGCTGTTCAAACAAGGCGCTGGGTATGAGCGAGGAAGCAGTGGGAGAGGGAAGCGTGTGGCCAGCATGAGCCACAGTGGTCCAGATTCAGGCACTTTTTGAAGCTGAGCATCTTTGTGATGGGTTTGGGTGCCTATGAAAGCATTGTTGTGGCCTCTGGAGAATACATAAAGGGGATCCTACCACATCTCACTCAAGGCGGTGGATTTGCCCCTGCTAGAGGACTGCTGCACCCAATTTTGACTGCAGGGAAGGAGGATGTGCAAGTGCTCTACAGAGTGAGAGTATGTCAATCCCTTACATTGAATTTACTCATAACCAGTGATGAAGTCTGTACTGAAATGCTGAGTCAATGGGCAAATGTCTTCTGCTAAAGGGATGTCAACACATGCTGCAGATCAAGGGACTAAGAAATTTATAGAAGTTTAATGTTTCTTCATTTTGCCAATATTTAAAAAACCATTTAAAATGAAAAATCAAATGCTGAACCATCTAGAGGAAGGACAATGAAAGGCCTGTTCCACAGAAGGGTAAGATTTTAATGGACTTTCTGACCAAAATCTGGCCTGTGTATTTAGTCCAGGACTAAAGCTGATGTCATGACTTTACAATGAGAGATTTGGCTGAGGAAATCCTCTCTGTTATGAAAGATGAGGTTTAACCTGCACAACTTCACAGCTATTTTGAGGGAGATGGGGTTTAGGCAGCCCTGCACTGCACCCACGGCATTGCTCCATTTGCTGATGGCTTCTCTCCCCTCCCTCGAGTCCATCTGATGTCCTTGAGACTTGCCCTTCTGCTTAGGTGTAGTGCAGGAGATTGGTCTTTTATCTGCTGCGTCCCTGGCAGACCTCAGCCAGGGATTCCCGAGGGTCATCCATGAATTTAGATATGCCTCCTGGAAAAAGACACCTAAACCTTAGTCATCCATCAGTGACAGTGATGAGAGTAAAGCCCTACTGCTTCCAGCCACTGCTACCTATGGACAGACTTCCCTGCTCTTCTCCATTCTCTGGGCACCATGTCCTTTCCACAGGTGAGTACCTCACTCCCAAGGCAGGGAAAACTGGAAATGTGTCTTGTCTGTCTGGTATGGTGTGAAGCTACTGTGAAAAGCTGGGAAGACTCAGAAACTCCCTTGGGAAATTCAGGATTAATTCGGTTTCTTTATGGCTCCAGGACTTCCTGCTGCAGAACACAGATGGACTTCAGTTTTGCTGTCTGAAATGAGGTGATTCCTCCTTCTGGGAGGAAAAAGGGAACGATTTCCAACGGCAGCAAGGTCCTCTTGCTTGGGTCTTCCCCGGAACAAGATGAGTGATGGAGTTGGGATGATTTGCTCTCTGAGACACACTGCTGGTTTTTCTCCAGGAGATGGAAGGAAGCTGGGTGCTGGTAGCCAGGAGGCGAAGCTGCAGCTGGCCATGCCGGCTCCGAACAGTGAGGGCAATTAGAGATCAGAAGAGCTGGGGTGGTTTCGTCACATTTCCCTGCTGCTGTTCTGGAGGTGATAATATAATTCATATCAGAAGAGTTAGTGGGCTGAAAATGAATTGGAGAAATCAATCCAGAGGGTATAAATGAATTAGCATGTAAATGAGGACACTTGCTCTACATAGTTTAATATTGCCTGCAGCTGTAAATAATTCCAGGGATGGAATCAAAAGCCGCAAACAACTTCATTTTTGTGCTCCTCCCCCGGCCGGGAGCACCTGCAGCTACGACCGACCCACCCTTGCAGAATCATCGCATTGCAAGGGAATTAAAGGAGATGAGATGTATATACTTTTTCCCCCCCCTCCTGGTTGGCCATTATTTACAAGGCAGCTGCTCCTGGTTCCATGTGCTAAGTCCCTGTTTGTGCATGCACAAGGCAGAGACCAGCCCTCAGTGAGATGTTGTGCAGCGTATCTCGAGCGATCCTGGTCACTCTGCGGTGGGCTGACGTGTATGTGAAATAGGAATTTCTCACCAAGAGCTGCAGTATGAAAGGTCCTGATTGGGGTGGAGGACTTACCTCTCCTGGGGGGCCTGAGGGTGGGAGAGGTAGGTGCTTGGAGAGCAGGAACTGACTGGGGTAGTGCCTTAGTTCTTGGAGCTATCTGGTGAGATGACATTTCCAAAAGATATGGGAAACTGTTTGCACTAGAAGCACGGTGTTTGCAGTCTGGAAAACAGGAATAGATGCAGAGTCAGGTCATTAGAGTGGGGAAGGTGTCAAGAAGCGCCTTTATGAGAGGTGACTAAATGAGCGCAGCTTATATAGCCTAACAAAAGGAAGGTTGAGAGATGTGATTGCACAGGCAGATAAATACAACGGAGGGTAAGGAGCTAAAGACCAATGTTGATACTAGAACATGCAGATACAAACTAGTCATGAATAAATTTCAGAGAGAAATGAGGTGGAAGTGTCTAAGCACCGGAGCAGACACTATGGACGAGTGCTGGAGAGTCCACACTACCGGGCTGCTCTTGCACTGGCGTTTGACTGTAAAATAGGATTATAGGAGCAGGTCCCTGGAGATCAGGCAACAACGTTTTGTGATCTGGGAAGTTCTGCTTGTTGCCAAAAGCCCCTTTATTGTTCTGGCAGGGGAAGGATGCAGATCTGAGGAGGGCATATGTCTCATTGAGTGACTCCAAGAGCGGTTGTCGAGAGCTTTTGGAGTGGTGCTGATGACAGGAGGTTAAAGATGATCCTCAACAGTCTTTTATCAGTGCTTCCCTCTTGTTTTTGACACTGACGGATCACTGAGTTCCCTCTTTCATCAGGTTGGAGTTTCAGGTTCTGCACTAACTAGATCTCCCAGGTGGATTGGAAACACTGATTAAGATGGATAGAGTGAAAGCAAGTCCATTAAATTGTTAATAAAGAATATTACACACATACCTTAATCTGCAGCTAGCCTGACACTTTGTAAAAGTACATTAGGATATAATCCAATTGAAGCCACAATATCGAGAACATCTTATCTCATCACAAATTGAAATTATATCATATTCCTCATTTCTTAAATTAAAAAGCTAAAACCTTTTAGTTTGCTCTCATATGCTTATGTAAAACTTAATCAGTGGTTTTAACAACATTATTTTTCAATATGGGCCATTTCTGCTCTCATTTATTTACAAGAGAGAACTTCCTGGTAGGAGAAGTGATTCAATTTGCAGGAGGATACATCAAGCACTTAAGGATTTTGTAGGGATTGATTGATTATTTATCATGTTATCTTGCCTGGAGACGTCTGATATGCCTGTGCTTTTGCCAGCTCTCATTCCACCTAATGGTCTTGCTTTGCGTCTCGCTCCTGACCAGTACTAAGGGCGCTCCTCCCATGTGCATGTGTCTGCATGAGCATGTTGGAGAAAAAGGGGGTCAGAGGAAGGCAAGGCTGAGGCTGCCTCTGCTGGGACAAAGGGGCTGGACTGGGCAGATAGGAGAGAGCACAGAGGTAAGTGAGGTTAAAGGGTTGTTTGAGGGTGTAGGACCACTCAGCGGTACATCGAGTATGCCAAATACGTTGTTCCTCACAGAGGAAGGAGGTGGGCCACAGAGAGGCTGTATCATTTGCTGGAAGTGCTCCCAGGAGCAGAAAGCAGCCCTGAAGGTCTCTCAGCCCTAGTTGGCAGCTGGGCACCTCGGGTCACACTTCCCTGGGTAGCCACAACCACCTTCAAGTTGCTGAGCAAAGTGCTGGATGGTGTCCCAGCACCTCCATGATTAAATGCTTCCTGCTCAGCTGGGTTGTCCCGGTGATACACAGTCAATGGCTTCTCCAGGGTTTGTGAGGAATTTGTTGACCTAGTAAGGCCAGGAGTTGGTTGTGGAGGGGAAGGGGCCACTCCTTGATGCCTAAAGGAAACTGCTCTCATAGCAATAGCTAATTATCTCCCACTGCTTCACTAGGCAGGGGAGTACCTTAGCAATGGCATGTGGTGTCATCCTCCATGGAGGTGTCAAGCCTGAGGCCAAAGGGGTGACATGCAAGCTCTCCATTTCAGGGGGGATGACCCTCAAGAGCCCTACAGGAGGGCTGTGGCTTAAGCTTTGTCTTGAATGTTGGCCACTCTTTGGCACTGGAGCACAATTGTGAGAAAGAGAGATGTTGCCCATGGGAGCTCTTGACCTCCCAAACCTGGTGAAGATTTGGGGCATTGATACAGCAAGAAAAATAATTTTTTTAAAATTTTTATTCAAGAAAACAATTACAGTAGAAACTCCAAACCCTCAACCGTTTGGACCGTGGTTGTCTGTCTGGCAGGGGAAGGCAGTAGGAGCAAGGACAGTTGAGGTTTATTTTTTTTGTTGCTGCAGATCTCAGCAAATTGCTCTCTCTGCCATAGTTTTCCTTGAGCAGTGTGAGATCAGCTGGGTTTATTAGTTTATGAGTATTGGAGTGTAGGAATTGCTGTCTTTTGGTGAAAATAAATACGGAAATCCTGAAGCACAACTCCAAAGAGAGATGAGCCTGCAAAACAGCAGCACACTGGAAAGAGAGTGTGTTTGGTTCATCTTATTTTACTTTTGCTTTCTGGGATTTTAGGATTCCTGTTGCAGGGATTGCACCGAGATGACAAACTAGAGAGGTTTGAAAAATGGAAGCACAATCCCCTGACTCCAGGAGCTCAGACTTGAATATCAACAAATACCTCAGGATGCAGTGTGAGTGCTGATGGAGCAGCTGACTCTGCAAGCATGGAGGTGAGCAACTCCAGAGCCCCACGGCCCTGATTTGCTGAACCCAGTGGAATCCATTCCTCTATTGGATGATCCATGTGCATGGGCCCCTGTGGGATCAGGGCCAATGTTTGCGAAGTGCTGTGAGATGTTTGGATGAAAGGGACTACAGAAGCGCAAAGTATTACTTTTTCATGATTGCTGCAATTGCTATCCTTGGGGCTGTCCAAATGTTGTTGTTCCAAGTGAAAATATAAAATCCTTTTGGCACGTTTCTTTTTTTGCATTGTGATAAATAGAAATGCAAGAGGGGAAAAAAAGATCTCCTAACAATGAGAGAAAGAAAGCAGTCCCTGTGCAATTTGTTACACATCTCGTGTCTCTGACTGCGAGCTGTAGAGATATTTAGAGGGAGTATTTAGCCAACCCAGTGCACAGCCTCTGGAGTACCGGCTTCTGCTTTAGTCCATGCTTGGTTGAACCTTTACAGCAGCTTTATGGTTTTCGACACAGCATTTCAGGAGAGGCTTTGATTCTGAAGGATGCCAACTGCACCGAGTGGGGTTAAGATGATTAATCAAATTATTTGAAGGGTGTTCGCCAGAACTGGGTAGCGACCAGTCTCCATCCTAATCTCCGGATTGAGATGTCAAGCAGGCCTCCAGCTTGGAGCACTGAGCTCGCCAGGAGGCAGAGGGTGGAAAGAAATCTCCGGCAGCAAACAGCCTGGCAGGGCTGTCCGTGGTGGGGAGGGATGCTGGCTATCAGGGGCTATGGCATGGTGCTTCTTGGTGGGCTGGGTGAGGCTGTGGGGGCTTTGCACATCAGGAAGGCCAGACAAAGCTTGGAGGGGATGGTGTAGGGTGGGTGGTTGTGGGATGGCGCTGATGAGTTTGGCAGAGGCCTCTAGGAGATGAGAAACACAGTGGGAAGCAGGGAGTTGGCTCCAGTGATGAGCTTTTCTCTTCAGGGACAAGGTGAGTTTGTCGCCCATCTGCTTTTGTACTCAGTAAATGTTTGGATATATCCATCAAGATGAAGCCAGAGCACCTGAGAAGGAGAAAGCATGTGCTGTGGCAGCACAGGGCAGGGGATGGGTTGAATGCTGTGGGGTTAAGAGGGAAGCCACATGGCCACAAGGGACCCCTGCTTCCCCCGGGGATTGCAGGCAGACAGCCTCTCCCCAGTGTCAGGGTGAGCACTTGGCACTGCTGGGGAGGGAATTGCAGGTCTCAGCTCCGCACTCCAGCCCTCTGGGTGGCCAGTCCTTCTACGTGAGCCCCAAAGCGTGCTGGGATCACCTGTGCTGAATGAACTGACAGCGCCTGGGGCATTTCACGGCCCAGCGGCCTGAGCATCCTCGCTCTCTGCCCTCCCCGGCACGCTGGGCGCTGCTTTCCTGTCCGCCGCTCAATTCTTCTTCAGCGCACGCCTCTCGCCGTCTCTCCTCACCTCTTCCAGCCGCAGCCTGGGGGGCTCTCACCCTGGTCCAGAGCAGCGCTGGGGCCGTGCATTTGCAGAGCCCCGCTCGCCATCTGTGCGGCTCCGCTCCTGCGGCCGCTGGCTCCGGGCAGCTCCTCACCGGGCACCGGGAGCCCACGGCACCGCCGCCACGCGCGGCCATCAGCTGATGGGGAGGATGACTCAGCCGGCAGCTGTCGGGCCCCTAAAATAATGACAAAAACAATTAGCAGTCCAAGCAGTAGCCTCTCCTTAATTATCTCCTCCGAGTTTAATTAACTAGCTAAATTATCAGCAGTAATGTAGGCATTAATTATGTCAAATTACAGTGTAAAAATCACAAAGTGTGGAAAATGTCAATTCAGCTGTGCTCACCTGCCGGGCTGAGACAGTGCCGGTGACAGAGGCTCAGGCTGGCGCAGGGAAAGGGCTGCTCCCCCTCCCCAGGGAACCTCGGTGGGGCCACGGGGGACACCGGCAGCGATGCCGACGGGGGGTGGTGGCATGGTTTTGGTTGGGAGCTGGTGGGGGCTGCCTGGATGGGTGCAGGAGCAGGGAGGAGGGGGCATTTTGGCGCTGGCAGAGGGAGGGGAAGGAGCATGGCTCCCCAAACCAGATGGCTTGGATGCTGAATTATTAAATTATGAATATTAATACAAATCAGACACGGAAGAGGTAATAATTTTGCTGCCCTACAGAAATAATTAACATAATTTTGATAAATTACATGATAAGAGAATCTCAAAATTGAGGTAGATTTATCTTAATTAATATCTTGGACTTGCTCCGAAAGGTAAATTGTTCCGCTGGGAACTGGGGAAGGGTGAAGAAGGGGCCCATGACTCCTTGAGCTGGACACTTCCCAGGGTTAATGTGGGGGTGAAAATGGGGCAGCCCCTCCTGACTGCACCCCAGCACTGACTTGGCTGCACTGTGGGCACGATGTTGGGGTTATTTTCACCCCTATAGGGACACCAAGTGACCTATTTCACATTGTATGGGTCAGTCAGAGAGCAGAGATTTGAGCTGATATCTCCAAATTCCTGTGGACCTAGTTCCACCCTCCACTGGGCTCAAAAGACATCTGTGCCATCTCCATGGCACAGTGTGGGGCAGGAACTGAGGTCTGAGCCTACTGGATAAATGGTTCCACCAGAAACTGCTGCCCAAGTGTCCCCTGACTTTCCTTTGGGTTCCGCTGCTTGGGCACATGTTCACCATGACGTGCATGCCTGTTACATTCACCCATCATCATGGAGACACACGAGGTGGGTACAGGATGTTTGTTTTTTGCAGCTATGACAAAATACTAAGATCTATGTGAGTCTCACCCAATGTCAGTGGGAACATCCCACACTGGAATTTAGCCTGGAAGGGAAGGAGACAGTTATTGAGTAACTTGCTTCGCTGTCCCTCATTGTGGTGTTGAACTGCCTTGCCACTGGTTTTCCTTTGCCTTGCCTGACTCCAGATAAGTCCATGTGCCTCTCCAAGTGTGCAGTGTCCTTCCTTTTGCTGAGCTGTGGTGATTGCTCAGGTCTTTGTGGTGGTGCTGCTGCTCATCAGCTCAGCCTGCAAAGGTGCAGATCTGCCAAAAAAACGATGTACAGATGAGGCGTGCAGATTGCTTTATGTTGCATAAAATTTTGCACTTAAATCCCAGAATCATCCAGGAGAGCATAATGTGTCCCAGCAGTGAGTTAACTCCTGAAGCAGAGGACATCCCCCAGGCACAGGCAAAGCTGGTATGGAGGTGTGTATGGAGATCATCCATAGCTTGTGGACCAAACCTGAAACTCAAATTACCGGGCTAATTGCAAAACTAAAGTAAATTATACTTTACCGTGACATTTTTGCAATACCAGATCAGGCAGTCTAGGAGAAGACGTTGTCTGCACAATGTCCGGGGTGGTGGCTCCACTGCGGCTCATTCTATCTATAGTCTAGCTATGTTTCAACTATGTGTCTGCTGAAAGGGCTTAGAGCTTGGTTACTTGATATATTGGTGAGCAACTCGAGTGAGAGGAGACCAAGAGGCAGCAGGGAGAGGCAGTTCTCAGGAGGCTTCAGTCTTGGTCTTGAACTCGAGAGGTTTTTAGATTCACATCCATGCATTTGCCAGCTTAATTGGCAAAAGCTTTAATTTTTCAGAAGGGTTAGAAATCTTGTTGATCTGTTCCCACTGGCAGGATTTAAAGCCTCAAACACTTTACTTTTTCAAAGAGCTGTACAAATGTTAACTAATACAGCCCCAGTCAAGCATAATCTCTGGATGGGGAAACAGAGTCACACGCTGCAGGAGTCACTTAGCCTACATGGGTAAGTTGCTGGGTCCCCATCCCATCTTAACCCAGAAGGCATTGTTGTCTCTTTCAAGTCTTCCTCACTCTGCCTGACGCCCTGGCCTTGCCTTGTAAAACCAAGCTGTATTTCATGGTTTTTAGCTGTGCAGAAAATAACAAGAAGGAAAAACCCAAAGCCATGGATTGCCTCGAAGCCAAGGCACAGGCTGGAAGCAGAGACTTGTCACTGTGTGGCAGCATTGGTGTAGCCAGGTAAGACCGTGGCTGCTGCCCAGGACAACAAGGGATATTCCTGGGGCACAAGGAGCAGTAGGAACAAATATTGGGAATATCATTCATAGAAAATGCACTAAGAGCTTTAGCCTTACTGGAAGCTTCCAAATATGGACTGAGTCCAGCAGCCATAAATTAAGTTTTATTGAGGAATCAATGTTGTTACAGAGCATGTGGGCCAGCACCCCCCATGGTCACCCTGACACCCCTGCTGGTTCCCACCCAGCTTGTAGGGTGGCATAAGAGGGACCTTGGGGTTCCCTCTTGTGCAGACCCCATCCAATGGTCCCTGTGGCTGGAGCTGTCGACAGCCCCAGCAGCAAAGAGGGATGTGAAGCCATGTGACTGGACTGTGCTGAAAATTCTGCTAAAACAAGGGCATCCTGCTGAGGTACATTGGATGTGGCTCTGTGCCACCTGTCACCTTGGCTGGGTCCTGCTGGGGCTTGTCCAGGTTCAGCGACGGGCTTGGGCAGCCCTTCCTTGCATGAGTGCTGATGGACACCCAGCTCGAGGGCAGGGGTGCCTTTGGGCTCCTACATTCACCTATCAACATGTTTTCTGTGCAACAGCAGGTAGAGCCTGGGCTCTGGTGTTGCAGAAATAACCCTGTGTCCCTTGCTCCGCACGGCCCCAGGGGAGTTTTTTGGCTGGTGAGACTCACACTGTGTGTAGATATATTCATGCACACACACGGAGGGATGGACTGGCACAATCACCCGCTGTGTCCAGTGTTTCAATTTGAGTCCAGCCTTAACCCCTTCACCGCTGCAGGAGGCATGTCCTGGGGCTCAGAGCCATCAGGAGTGGGGGACATGCTGCTGGGGGCCCTCTGACAGAGCCATTGAGGTGGGAAGGGTGTGGGTGGCCCTGCAGGGACCAGATTGTAGGGGATGGAGAAAGGAAGCTGAAGCCCATTGTAATGTAGGGCACAAAGGAGGGATTTTAGGATATCTGGGTAGAAGGAGAGTTGGATGAAGAGTGGAGCTGGAAGGACCTCCCTTTCAGGCACCAACCCTGAGCTGTAGGTGGAGAGTGTGGAATGTGGAGGAAACTGAGGCAGGAAAATAGGCACATGGAGAGGGGCAATTGTTGGTGTGACTGCCCTGTTTCTGCATGACAAGGGCAGGGTGTGGGGGTGAAACATATTTGTTTAGGGAGAAGAAAGCCAGGCTCAAACACCAGGAGAGTGCAGGAGCCACTTCTTATGTGCAGACAGGACACAGGTTTGAACAAGGTGTTCCCACCTGGGAGAACAGGTCTATGACAAAGAGCTGGTAGAAACCTCATCCTTCCCCTCTCCTCACAATCTCCCCTCTGTTGGGGATGGATGGGGGAAAACTGGTGCTGTTTCTGCCTTTTGTGGTTGTTGTTTCCACTTTGTTTCAGGTTTCTCCTCTGTTGGGACTTTGGGCCTTCCCGTTCCCCAGTAATTATATAATTACTTCACAACATGCTGCAGGAATAGTCAGGGAGATGGCTACAGCTAACACAACAATGGTGACAAGTAAAACATTAATTTCTGGAGTTCTTTTAATTAATTCATCAGGAATCGTGCTGTGCGGTATGATTACGTTAAAGTGTTTAATTACAAATTTATATGTAATGATGCACTTTAATTACTTTGGACTGGTACAATATTATTGGGCCCTTTTCCCAAGATTCCTGGCACTGGGTTTGGGCTGCACATAAGCAGTGCCATGGATGCTTGTGCTTCTAAATTATTTACATGGCATGGGAGAAATCCGCTCCTGATTGATGAGAGTAAATTCTCCCCTTAGCTGAACGGGAGTGAGGGCCTTGGGGAATCCAGAGAAGGAAGGTCAGTGTGGCGTGTGTGTGTCAGGCAGAACATCAGGGCATTTTTTGTTGGAAGAATCGAGGTTAATCTGGTGGAAACTGAAGTGATAGAGAGCCAGGCACGATAAATATTTATCAAAGGGACCGGTGTCAGGATTCTGGTTCAGTGATGCAGATATGTCCCGGATGGATCTCATGAAGCAGCGTGAGATGCTGCTGCAAACAGCCCTTGCCAAGCACATAGGGAGGCTTCTCCAGCTCCCCTCCTTTCGCTTGTCCCCCCTTCCCTTTGTCTTGCCTGTCTTTGTGTGCACGTGTGCGTGTGCATGCACACTCATTTTCTTTCCCTTTAGGCTCCTATTCTCCCCTCATCCCGTCTCTATTTGCCTCCGTGCTTGGGGAGCATCTGTCATTCCTCTTTCTCCTTTGTCAGCATCCTCCCAAGCTAGACGGACCCCAGAGGGGCAGCCACGTTGTTATAGGGGCCTGTAAGCTAAAGGGTTTCAAGTAAGTTTGAGATCAGCCTCTCTTTAAGCTGCTCTCCATGCAAAAGATACAGTTATGTAGTACATAAGTATATAGATTATATAAATATAGCTAGACATATCTGCAGGACACAAAATAGTTTACAGGACATGCAGTGCCTTGCTGCCATGGGTTCATAGGGTTTGGCACACATGGGTCTGGCAACATTCGGTTTTTGTTTGAGTTTGGAGAGCAGGATCTGGGCAAGGAGAAAATCAAACCATGTCCTCTTCAAGAGTAAGGAGAAGAGAGACCAGCTTTGGTTTTTTATTACACTGATGGATCCTGGAAGGTGCACTGGTGAGGTTTGGTGTAGAGACACTGACACTTGTCTTGTGGTGGGTTTATGTCAGTGAAATTACAACCAGAGTTTGCTGACAAATAGCAGCAAATGGACCCTGTGAGATGCTCTGCTCCACTGCAGCTGGAACTTGGTGTGCCTATTTCCTATGCAGTTGCTTAGCCCAGGACCACGGAGTCCCAAGGTCCAAAGCACTTAGCTGTGTTATCTGGCTTTGAGTACACCAAAAAATGTCACTTGTAGGTGCTGATGCAACACTGGCTGTTTCTGTGGGTGCAAGTTGCTTCTATGGGTGAGCTGTTTTCTGGTGGACTTGGATAGGAAGAAATGGGAGTTTTCTTGTGAGTCTGGAGAAGAGCTAGGGCAGCAGAAGTCGAGGATTCGCCTTGTGGCAGTTGAATTGAGCTTCAGACCTCTGTCGTGGGCACTGCAGCCCAGAAAATGTAACACAGGGCACATGGGACAAAGTCTTGCAGTGCAGGGTGCCCAGCTTGGTCACACAGACTGGCAGCTGCTGAGCCAGAGAGGTCCTGGTGAAACAAGGCCATTCACATGGGTGAGCAAGTTGGAAAGAGTCCCACTAGGAACCAAAATATGCATTGCCCTGCTGACTCACAACTGCTGCTGCTCGTGATGATGCTATAGCTGAGGTAATTGGGGAAAACCCTTTTTCCCATGGGATGGCAGAATGTTTGCAACCACAACTTGTTCTAGAAAGTTTTTCTCCTGCATATAAACTCTATGATCTGCCAGGCTTTGCAGAGGCTGTCACAGCGTGTGGGAATGGCCCCTCACGTCACATGGAAGGGATTGAAGCACTTCTCACTGCAGGTTTTCCCTGTCCCTTTCCTTTGCAAATGTGTCTGTAAGAAGCAATCACATTTGGGCAGAGACAATGGGTTTTTTTCTGAACAGCTCAGCAAGAGGAGAAGTGCTTCTTGCCACAGCTTGGGTGTTTCCAGGCCAGAGCTGGACCCAGCATTGGGCACTGCACATGTGAGGTCATGCCAGCTTTTTCCTGGCAGTCCTCAGTGGGAAGAGTTTAGGGAGTGATGACAGGAGCAGGGCTTCCCTGGAGGGTGTGTGGGAGATGGGGATCTGTGATCAAGGTTTAGGCAAAATGTGTAAGCATCGCAAAGAGCAAACCAAATGAGTTTAATGTTCATCCTGAAGTCCAGAGTGGGACATTTTCTGCACAGACCGGTGGTAGCCAGAGACTCTGAGTGAGGGAGTTTATTAGATTGTCATGCAGGCTTCAGGTGTCCTTTTTTATTTTTTCTTTTTTAATTCTCTTTGACCTTACTGCAGACACACAGAAATGGTTTTAGTGTAAGTATTTACTGTGGGAGGAGGAGATGCGGTGCTGCACACACCCCCACCTCTCCCAGGTGTGTCGTGCTGATGGGGCCACTTTCCAGGGCAGACCTACCCGGTAAATAGATTCACTTTGCCGTAAATAATTTCCATTTGTGGATTTTCTCTTGCTTGCACTGAGCAGGTTCAGGTGCTGGAAGCAGAGGCTGCTGCCTCACCACGATGCGTTGGAGCCCCAGGGAGGGCTCCCTGCCAAAACGAGAAGCCTCCTGGTGCCACCTCCCCACCGCCTGATGCTGGAGGGACTTTGAGATCTCCTGTGGGGCCACGGAGATGATACTGCGCCGCTTTAATGCAGCTGAGGGTTGCCAAAGGCTCCCCTTTCCATGGGGTCAGCCTCCCGGCAAGAAACCCCCCTTAGCCCTCCGTCCCTTCCCCCGAGCGCTGTCCCCAGCGGCGCGGTGGCACCTTGGCCGTGCCGAGCGCGGCTGGCACCGTGTGTCCGCCCGGGCTGGCAGCGCGGGGAAGGGCTCCTCGGGCTCGGGCCTGCCAAGGCCAGATGGTGTTTGCGAGCGGCGCCAGGTCCCAGCTGAGCGCTGCCCGGAGAGACGCGCAGAAGCTGCCGCCGCAGCCGGCGCTGCCAAACCCGCGGCATATGCTGCGCTCTGCCCTACACCTGCCGATGGGCAGCCTCCGCGAGTGGCACCGCCGAGAAGGAGGGAGGAGAAGCGGCAGCCCCATCTGGAAGGAATTTAGCGGATAAATAAGGGAGGCGAAACCCCGAAATGAAAAAAAAAAAAGGTGGTGCGGGGCGAGATGAAGCCATCCCGGTGAGATTGTGGGGAGCGCCCCGCGAGTGTTGAGCAGCGCCCAGGGGTGGTGATGTGTAGTCAGAGGGTGGCTGGGACATGTTCTCTTTCCTGCAGACCCCCATTTCTACCAGGATCCCAGTTTCCCTGTGCACAGCCCAGGGCCAGCTGCCCTGCCCTGTCCCCACCAGCCGCAGCAAAAGGTTCTGGGAAACTGCTGGGGGATATTTAACTTCTTCTCAGGAGCAAACCCCAAATGATCGTGAGCAAAATTGATGGGAAAATATACTTTCTGCCTGTTTTGAATTTACTCTGGTAAACTGTACGCACTCAGGGCTCGGTCTATAATTTATTGAAAGGAACCAGACTGGAAACCAGCTTCATACTGTGAGTAATTTCTAGCATCATGTAATCTATCACTGGGAGACAGGGCACTTTGTTTCTCTGAAAAATTATTTTTATAGTTGGCTTAGTAACAACAACAATTATTATTATTAATATTAATAACTACTTGTGTAAGGCCTTTCATGCGTGGTTTAGAAAGGATTTTGCACATGGGTCAGTAGATGTCAGGTGCATCTCACAGGATGGGAAACTGAGGAACAGATTTGGCCTCACTCAGGTTCACCCTGGTGTGCAGTATCCTACTCTCTAACTGCAGCTTGGACTACTGCATACTGCTGCCATTTGTGTATTTAAAAAACATTTGAGGGTTTAATTTTCTTTAAAATCTGTGTCTATTTAGGTTCGAGAAGTTGTTAAGAAAAGTCAAGAAAGAAATAGCCCTTGCCATTCCCTGGTGGCTAGAGCTTATCCCCTGGGAGAGTGCAGAAACAAGCACAACATCTCAGCTTGGAAACAGTGACTCAAACATTCCCTTCACTGAGTGTTCATGCACAAAATGTTAGAATTCTTTGATATCAGGCAGGCTGGCTCAATGGTGTATAGCCTGTGGCCTCTGAAGCCCCCAACACTTGTTCTGAGCGCAAGGACATCTGCCTGGATGTGAAATTCAGGACCCATCCTCACCACAGTGGTGCCAGGGATGAGATCTGCGGGATGCCCATCCTTCACTCTGTGCTGCCAAACTCACCAGCCTGGCTTATTAAATAATGTGGTGACACTTCACAGGGGTCTCCTCAATCTCACTTTCCGGAGTGGAAAAATGCCATTTCTGGGTAGAGAGCAGCAAATTGCTGCTTCTGCAAACACACTGGGCACTGGGAATGTGGAGAGAACCCTCAGCGTGGCTCCTGACATGGACAGATATGAATGGGGACACTTCAACATCACTCTCTCTTGTCCTTTCTGCTGCATAGGCCACCTGAAAACTAAATATGGTTGGTCTGGACTCAAGACTTAATTTAGAGAGTGAAACTACTTGAGGTGATAATTGCATTCTTCTGTGGGAATGGTGTAAACTTTCTATCCATACATCATTCAAGACACTGTTTTATCATTAATGAGAGAGTTCTTCAGCTGAACTTTATCCTTGTTTCTTTCCACTTCTTGCTTGTGGGTAGGAAAAAAAATTCCTTTCCCCTCCCCCCGTTAGGAGTTTTAGCTTCCTTTGGCATTTTTTTGTCTTTCTTTCTTTAATGTAATGAAAAATGTTCAAAGCAAAGCCATGTTCCTTAATCCTGTACAGTAGTAATATAATCTGCATTTGTTCAGAGTCATTCAACCTGAATCATCCCTGAGCACTGAAGCTGATGTGTGAGCAATGCACAACCATAAATCCACCCACCACCTCGGTGCAGGTGCTTCCAGTTAAAACACAGTGGGACAGCCCAGGTACAGGGTGAGGACACTCATTCCTAGATCCAGGAGCACATAGGACTGAAACCTTTCCGGAAAATGGTAATTTCTTCTTGTTTGGCTGTGCCAAAGTCAGATTTGTGGGATTTACTGTGCAGGTACATGAGCCCCACATGCGTATTGCCTCTATTTATCCTCTGTCCAGGATTTCTGGACACCAGCAGTTCCAGCAGAGTCATGTGGCACCTGCACATCCCTGATAAATTTACCTCTCCCACCTGCAAAAAAACTCCAGGAAGGTGTGCTGGAGGAGACATGGTCTGTGATGATGGTGGTAGTTAATTATCCGGTATCCCAGAGGGACTGAGCTGTCACTGTCACCATTAAGGCTGGAGGAGCAGAGCCACCAGGAGGGCAACACCACGGCTCTGCTCACACGCAACGCTGGGAATCAGATGGAAAAGCAAAATCCTTCCACTGCCAGACACATCAACTCTGCCTGCAGAACTCAGCTTGGTGAAAGCCCGGGTGCATATAACATTTTCCCCCTATTTTTCTGCTATTTCCCAGGACTTTCGAGGATTCTGCTCCATTGCAGGGTGAGGAAGCCAACAGATGGCACTGTGCTGTTTCTGGAGGACAGAGACGGGATGCCTGAATGCTGAAAGCCTTGCGCTTGGGGGAAGTTTCTCCCCGTGCAGAGCCACAAGCAATGTCTCACCATGGAGAAAGGCCCCGTGGCCCTTTGCCTGCTTATGGCCCAAAATACCATGCAAAGGAGGTATCTTTGGACACAGCCTTGGGACATTATCTATTAGCAGGAAAAAGGATGTAAAACCCTCCAGCAAACCTGGTCAGTGTTATAAAAGTTCAGATTCCCATCAAGAACATTTTGTTCCCTGCGCCCTCTGTTGCCACAGCCAGACCAGACCCCTTGGTGATGTGCTGGTGCCCAGTTGAGGAAATCGGTTTTGGGGAGCTGATGATTTTGCCAAGATGCACAGGGGTCCCCAGGAGTGCAGCTGTGACAAGCTGGTGGCCTTCATCTGGAGTTTGACTTTACCCCAGCGGCTCCTGCTGTTTGGAACCATCAGAGCAGAGCTGAGGGCTGGGGTGATGCTGGGTTTGGTTTCTGGCAGTAAAACCATATGCCTGTTCTTTTCATCAAGGCTTCCCTGTTCAAGAATGTCCTTTTTTTCGTATGTCCCTCAGGTTTGTCCTTGCTGGTCCAGGAACAGAGACATGTTCATGGCTACAAGCATAGGTTTGTACCTTATAGCAGCATTGGACAGGTGGTTTAGGGTGAGTTATACCCACCACTCAGACTGTGCCTGTTTCCAAAGATGAATCTGCAACTTGTTTTCCGGCCAGTATTGTGGGATCCTGTGGAGCCGTTCCCCAGTGCTCCCAGTCCTACCCAGTGGGTATCATTGTCATCACTCATATGGGGGGCTTTCTTGTTTCGAGCTCCCTAATCAGCTCTAAGCCCTGAGAAATGCTCTCAGTATTGATATTGTATCCTTCATTGGACAGTACCTGAGTACCATAACCGGGAGCTGCTCTTACCTGGTAGATACATCTGAACAGGTGGCAAGGTGGGAGAAGCTCACAAACACAACCCAGTTTTCTTTCCTTCAGGCACAAGGCCTTTTCTTGTGAGCAGTGAGTGCCTCCCACAGCTCCACACCCCGCAGTGTCATCTCTCTGCCTCTCACTCCTACAATTTGCTGTTCTCTTTTACCTTCCCTCCCACTTCTAAAACCCCTCTCAATATCCAATCCAGCAGAGATATGTACTGCTTGCTGCAAGGTCCTGAGAACCCCACAGAATCCCTGTGCACCCTCCAAGGATGTGCTCAGCATGGTGGCTGCATCCACCCACCCCCCACATGCTTGACCCCACTGCCATCCAGTGCCACCTTTCAAATCACTGAAGTCAAATCAGTGTAAGTAGTTATATTAGGCTGACCTCTGCCTTGTCAACCTTTACATCATTCAAAGGCAATTTAGCCTATTCATTCATAACGAGAGGCTATTGATTGAATAATCTCTGTTATTAGTGTATGAGTAGAACTTGCTCTTTGTTTTATTTTATTATTGGGTGTGTTGGTTGCTTAAACCTGCTTCTGTTGTGCTCTGCTGTAACCGCTGCTGCAATTACAGTAAAGAGTATGAGCAGATACTTGATTAAGCCTTGCAGAGATTATTACAAAGCAAGGCCTCGTTCTGAATGCACATATTTCAGAAGAAATATCATAAAGAAGCATGCATGTGTGAATTCCTAGAATCTGCAAGCACAATTTATCCTTGCAGGTCAATAGCTCATATTGTCTGCTCTGCCAAATTGTTCAAACATATACAATGCTCTCAAAACATTGCTTAATTAGATTCTAGAGAACATTGACACACAAACAAAAGATATTAATATCAAGGATTTCAGCATCAAATGTAGTTTACACAGATCAAAGAACATTTTTGGTGCAAAGAGGTTATGAATGTGACAGGTTGTTACGCCACAAGTGAAGAATATGACAAGAGGGGGAAGCAGTGATCAGAGAGCAGAGCACAAAGAGGAATGAGCACAGGCTCGTGAGGGACATGGGTAAGATAAAGCTGCAGAAACAGAGCTGAAAGAAAGATTACTGGAGAGGCAGGGAAAACACTTTACAGAATACAGTGACAATATGCCTGAAATGGACATGGAGCTTTGGGAGGGTAAAGGGCTGTGAATTGTTGCTGTGGGGTAGGAGTTGTCCTCTTTCATAGGGATGGCATCTTAAGAGCAAGATCCAAAACTTGAAAATGTTTGCAGGCAAAATCTTCCTTGAAAGTAATGGCTTAGGTCTGAATGGAGAATTTGTCCTTAACTGGAAACCTTTCGTGCCTTATTGTTCAATGTGGTCTGTGTTGCTTGAAACGGATGAAGCAGTGAAGGGGTGAAGGAAGGGGACGTGGAGATGAGCTGGGAGAGTAGGAACAGCTTGGGGTCAGAGGTGGGTTGTCAAACGTGCAGTCCTAACCAGGCTTTGAATCTTGGGGGCAATGAGATAGAAAGGGGGCAAATATAATTAACAATTGTCTGTCCTGAGTTTCACAAATGCTACTGACAACAAGTAAAATATCTACATACATCCAGTGTGAAGGAGATTAGTGGTTTGTTGGGATATGGGTGTCCCGTCCCCATCACCTTGGAATAGCTAAAGCATCTGGGAGCACCCTGGTGAAGCCTCCATAATCCCGGCACCAGCGGGACTGCCCCAAACCTGCAGCCTGAGCTGGGAAAATATTCAGTCTAGTCAACAGGTCTTAATTCAGCTCATCCACAGTACTTGGAATAGAAAATTATTCTCTGGTGGTGACTTGGAACAGAAGCAAGGAGCTGTGAAGAAAACATAGGGATGTACAGGTAGGCACAAAGTAGCAGGCCAGGAAAATAAGCAAACAGCAAAAAGAGCAGGCCAAGGGGAGGTCAATAAAATTGACTTAAAATATACATATGAATGAAAAAAATTAATAACCCAAAGCTGTATTTAATGTCAATATTGTTGTAGTAGTCTGAGAAATCATGAATAAATAAAAGCAGATGGTGGATTGATCATCCAACACCATGAAAGGCATTTGTGAAGAATATTTTCTTCTCAAGGCACACAGACTCATATGTGTGTCTCATTTGCTTTAATGGGAGTCATGTTTGCAAACTCCTGTGTATTAAGAAACAGGTAAACCTCAGTGTTTAAGGCTTGTTTTGACATAATTATTTCCTTTTTATCCTGGAAAGTATTAACTTCTGCCTCAAAAGTGTTCCACCTGCATATTACATTATATATCACAGCAACCTGCCAAACCCACTGTAAATTATTCAAAAATAGGCTGACAAATCAAGGACTAGCATTTTAAAATGAGCGTAATTTGCAGCATTATTGAAGAGCACCCTCTCCCTTTAACTTCTCCCAACAAGCATTAAAAGCAAACTGTCCCTTTTGCCTCTGACAAAGGAGAAATTGCCCCTTATTCAAATTGTGGCTTAGATGCTGGGACCTGCACCTTGTTCCTCGGAGATGCTGGAGGCTCTCAAAGCCAATCACATCGAAGAAGCTCAGCTCCTCGCCCAGCTTTGCATCTATTGATTTTTCCTCGTGGATAGTGCATTGTAATATCCTATGTGAATAGTGGAAACTGCATCACTATGAGTGACATATTCCTGGCACAGAGGGCTTGCTATTAGGCCCTATTCCAGAACATTTTTTTAAGCATGCACTTTCTGAAAAATCTTATTTTTGTTAGGTCTTCCATTAGATAGGTCCTTAGTTACTTTGCAGATGCAGAGACCAAGCAATTTGTCTGTCTATCTATCACTAGTTTTCATGGCTGTGCCATGTAGCCCTCAGAGACTGAAATAATGCCCCTGTAAAAATGCATTATTTCTTAAAAATATGAGTCCTATATGAGGGTAATAAAGACATGGTCAGGTATAAAATAGAGTATGCTCAATGATGTACCATTTTGATCCCAACTTTATCTCACCTCATCAGCAGGAAAAACAGCTTTAATTTTTTCAGAGATCTGAACTTTCGGTTGTGCCCAAGCATGGCATGGATGTTGTGTCCCACCGTTGCTTTGAAGGGGAGAAGGATGTGGAGGCAGAGCTACTAGAAGAGCAGAGATGTGCCCCTGTTTCATGGTGGCTCCGTTCATGGTCACTTTGGGCCACAGAGCAGGAGTGGTGTGAGGTCAATATGATCTGATCCTGTAGCCTTGCTCTTTGATCACCAAGACAGTGCAGAGAAAGCCAAGAGCCTCTCTGTTTATCACTGTCATAATTTGCATCTTGTTTCAAACCTGGTTTTGTAGCCTGTGTGTTCTGTTTGCATTGTGCCTGTTACTGTGAGACGCAATTTATGGCTTGTGCTCTTCAAGTGTTTGACAGTTCTGGTTTATCTGCCCCAGGAGTTTTGTTTTTCCCCTGGAAATGATTAGGTGGTTGTGAATTGACTTGAGGAGCTATCAGGAGGAATAAGCAAGAGGAGTATTAGCGGTCTGGAGGAAACTCAGGAGACCTATATCAACAGGTATTTCAGAAAGGCATTAGAGGATTTATTGCTAGAGGCTGCAGGGCTATCAACTCTATTGCCACTGGGTTCTAGCCCAGCTGATAAAGTCATGTATGACCCAAATATGCGCACATGCCCATGGGAGTACATGGCTGGGCAGCCCATGGCCTGCTCAGTCTATGCAAACCTCAACTGTGAGGTTCTAGATGTGCAGGATTGTGGGATCAAACATGGAGGCTGCCTCTGCCTGCAGTCATGAAACCAAAATTCCCCAAAAGGAGCAGTCAGGACAGATTATGTAATACCGAATTGGGACAGAGTGGCTGGAAAACTGCTCGGTGGAAAAGAACCCAGGGATGATGATCAACAGCTGACTAAACATGAGCCAGCATGTGACCAGCTGGTCAAGAAGGTCAATGGCATCCTGCCTTGTATCAGCCATCGTGTGGCCAGCAGGAGCAGGACCAGGGCAGTGACCGGTGTTTGCTACTCATAGCTGTGAACACTCTGAGAACCATCAACATAGGGACAGCAGACCTTGTGCTGAATAAATATGTTCAGAGATCCAGTCTTCAGTGGAAAAGGTGGTCCAGTCCTTTGTATCAAGATGCAAACACACAGCATGGGTAAGAAATGGTGCTGCCTGCCAGGCAGAGGTGGAAAAGGCTAAGGGGAGATTTGGCTAGGGATGAGGAAATCCTGAAGGCAGTGGATAATCTGGATGCAGAATGATCATTCATCAAATACTGTGATACAAGAACAAGGGGCATTCAATGAAAATAGTAAGAGATTATGTTTGAAATACATAAAAGAAACTCTTCTGGACATGGCGGGTAGTGAACTTTGGTAACTTACTGCCACAGGAGGAAAAGGGGATTAGATAAACTCATGGAAACAGCTTTATCAGTAGCAGCTAAAATCCCTGGCCAGGGATGCACCCTTCCCCACCTCTGCTGACAGCTCAGGGAGCTGGAGAGAGCGAGGGACATGGAAAGCTTTCCTGAAACACCATCCCCCACTGTGCCCATCACAGACAGCGTGCTAGGCTGGACAACCCACTGGATAGTGCCAGCCAGGGCATCCCATTCACTGAGCTTTCTGGCACTGAGCATTGCTACTGAGCATTGCTGCTGCAGCGCACACGTGCCAGCTTGCACAGGGGCTGGCACACTTCTCATGCCAGGCATGCAAGGGCCAGTGTCCTGCAGCTTCTTCTGCACCATGGGGCAAGTGGCACAGCTGCTGGGGTGGTCTTTGCCCCGTCCTCAGGGCAGGAGTTCTTCTGTACCCCTGCTCCCCATCCTTCCCCTGCCACTCTGAGCCCCAGCGACAGCAGCTGCCCAGAGAGTACCTCACTGCTACAGCATAAGATGCATGGATCAATTAACTCAGTTGCTGGGTTTCACTTTTGAATCAATTAACTGGAACTGAAATTAACTAAAAATATCCTTTGCTTATTAACAGATTGAACTAATTGCAATAAAAGGTGGGAGAAAAAAAAAAGAGAAACACAGAGATATTATTTGTCACAGCGAATCTCTGCCCTCATCTTGATTGCAAATACTCCTCATTTACTGGGTGGACTGATGACTCCATGACCTCCAAATTGGTAGTGTCATCCCATGATGAGGCATCTGTGTTTCCCACCATCTCCAGCACATCTCAGTTCTTCAGGGCTGCGACATGGCCTGTCCAAGATCTGTTCTTGTATCCACCAAGCCTGCCCTGGCTGCCCCGCAGGGCCTGGCAGCATGCAGCCCTCTTTGTCTCGCCTTCCTTCTCTTTGTTTCTGCCTCCAGTTCTTTGTTTGCCTGATTTCCCCCCCTTTTTTTTTTGTTTTTTCCATTTATCTTTTCCCTGTTGGCCTCTCCATTCTCTTTCCTTCTTCATGTGTGCCCCCCATCCCCATCTCCCAGGGATTTCTCTCTGTTCCCCACAGGGCTTTCTCTCTCCCATTTCCACTATCCACTTCCCCTTCCCTCTGTCCACAGTGCCATCCTGCTCCTTCCCTCTGTCTTCCCAGCTGCAATTACAGCTAATCAGATACCTGAGCAGCTCTGCAAAGCTATTAGTGGCTTCCCACTCATCCCGGGGGAGGTGAACAAAGCTGGACAATTAGGCTTTTCCATGCAGCCCCCAGACTGATAAACACAACAACCAACGAGGGGCGATGGGCAGATCTCTGCCACCCGTGGGTCTGCACTGGCCATGGCCTGGCAAACACCCCTGGCCAAGCTGGCACTCCCATGGTGAGATCCAGCACACAGGGTGCTCCTGGGGAGCACACCTGGCCACCCTGCTCCTGCCCCTGTGCCAGCACTTACTCTGGACCACCCTATTTTAGGAGCCTGGGGGGTGCTTTTGGAGGGGGGACAGCCTCTGGTAGGGCCAATGTGCAGGGTTTGTTGCAGAGAATTTCCCTGCTCGCTCTGCAGCCCAGCGCACCCCTCCTGCTGCTGGATCTATGAGCTGTGTGTGTGTTTTGTAATTAAGCAGTTAATTGCACTGGAGTTCTTGATTAGCTTTGGGGGATGGTAATGTTCTAGCAGGATGAGATGTTGTGTACAGTTCAGAATCATTTACAGAAATTGGAGCTAATTTTGCTGTCTGTGCTTATTACTGCATTAATTTAATTTGGGTTGCTTTTAGCTCATTAACACATCTAATTAATTCGTTGACATCACTATTAAGATGTCTCTTTGAAATTGGCGTCTCCAGATAATCAGGATGGAAGAGGCTGACAGATCAGGCGCGAAGCTGACTGGGAAAATGGGGAAGAAAAAAAAAAAGGGACGACTAATGAATTTTCCATCAGAATCGCACGGTTTGTCAGAGTTGGTATCAGACAGGGAGAGACAGAGCTGGTGAGAGAGAGAAAGGGCATGAGAGAGGCAGCAGTGGTAAAGGGAGACTAGTTCCTTTGAAAATATTATATTTGTTAGGAGCACAAGCAATACACGTGAGAGGACAATAAATATTCTTTAGTGAGTCGACATCAAGGCTGCATATTTCTTATTTAATTTTCCTCTCTCCTTGGTTTTTCATTGCGGCCTTTTGGCTGTTTTCATTTTTTTCCGTGCCACAAATGATTTTGTTCTCCCAGTGCTGGAGGTTTTGATGGCCTGACTGGGCTGGGGGCTGTGCACTGACCCTCCTGCCACCACGGGTCCTGCTCTGCCAGGGATGGGGTGAGGCTGCAGGGGTGGGAGACCCTCTGTGCCCTATGCTGCGAAGAGTGTGAGGTTCAGGGGATGGGTGGACAATTGCAAGCAATTAAATTACAGTGGTTTAATGAGTTCATACATATCAGCAAAGCCTCACTCTCTGGCTGTATGCTGGCCTGGCTGCATTTGTGGAATAAAACAGCTTAGCTTAAGCCTGCCTTCACAGTGGCTGTAGCAGAAGGGAAATGTTCTATGGGTTTGGATGGGTTGTAGCTCACTGGATTGAGAGGAAAGTCACAGCAAGACTTTCCCAGAAGCAAAGGGCTCCGTACCTGTGCAGGAGCCCCAAAGCAGAGCTGGTTTTGGGGCACCCAGGGCAGCCTATCTGCCATCCTTGTCCTGCAAGAAGGTAAAACCAACCTGGATGACATTCACAGGTGACACTGAACTGGGATCCTGGGTCACCACTGAAGCCTGGGAAATCAATTTGCGTGGGGACAGATGTGAGCAAACCCAGCAAAAAGAGGCTGGTAGCAAGGAGGCAAATAAGGCCTTCCCCAGACAAGAGCTGCTGCCTCTGTCCGGGGCATAAAGTCATGGCCCCTTTTTGTGTGCAGCCATGAAGATGGTGAAGGTGTCCTGAGGCTGGGTAGTTGCAGAGCTCAGGGAATGTCACTTGGCAGGGTTGGCATTAGGTGGGCTGCAAGAAAATAGGGAGAGAAGAGCTGACACTGATCTTGCTTGTAGTAAGGATGTAGCATGTGCTTAAAATGACACAGAAGAGCTGCTTTTCTGGCTCCAGGACACTAGTTTAGAGGTGCAAGGGAAGCATTTGGGGGACACAGCTGGCTAAAGGCACATGTGAGGAGGGTGGATGAAGGATTTGCACAGACGGCAGAAATATCACAGCCAGAATAAATCAGAAAGTAACAGGGGGTTCTTGTGCAAGAGGTGAGAATTGAAGATTAAAAATATTTACTCAAAGATGAGGCAACACTTGAGGAGCAGATGGGGAAACAGAGGATGGAGATCCTTTCCTTTCTCTTTAGCCCTTCTGATGTCCAACTCTGCACGGCATTGAGCCTACAAGTACATCCCTCAGCACCCAGCCAAGCTCTCCAGCCTACTGAGTTTTCATTGTTCTCCTATCCTTTCCCTGTTTCCCTCAGGTTTGCCCAGAAGGGTCTGTTCACCTGGTGGGAAGCTGGGAGCTGGAGGTCTGAGTGTGGCCATGCTGCTGTAGTGGGAACCTCTCCCATCCTCCAGCTACAGGCACGAGGTCCTGGACATGAGGGGAGGAAGAAGCAGACACAGATTTGTTCTGAGGTGAATTATGGTTTTCTATGGTAAATAACCCCCCCACCAAACTGCAGAAAACAAACCTCTCTCTGTTCCACATTCCTTCTGACAGGTGGCATAGAAACCATAGAAACAGCCCCCAAACCACCTCACCCATGGTTTTAGTCCTTTTTTTTGAGTCACAGAACCCCCAGATTTTCATGGTGTATGTGCAGACTCCTCTATACATTTACAGTTTGTGCTGACTGACCGCAAACCAGCTTATCTCAGTTACCTTCCACAACTCCTGATGGTTCCCCCTGGAGTCTGTGGGCAAACACATTGAAACCACCAATCCAGTTAACTCAGCACACTTCCAACCATGTACTGAATGCCAGAGTCTACGTGCTTGTTCCTGGAAGCATTTTCAGTGAAGTTAGGAACGTAACTACATAACATAGCTACAAACATAATGTTTCCTTCCCACCATCCCTGCGCCCCTCCCAAGGGAGATGCAATGTGGATGGAGACAGTAGAAGGAGTATTTTCACTGGGAATTGCTATCTTGCAGAAAAGCTTTTGTAAAGTGGCTTCAGACTAATTGATTTTAAAAGAGAAGAAAATCTTAAATTGGAGTATAAAGGCTGTTGTGGAGGGAGAGGATGATTTTAAAGGGTCTGTGTGTGGCAGCTGATTCCATGGGTGAACCTTGGGGGCTCTGAGGTCAGTGCACTGCCCCGTTCACTGAACCCAGGCAGAACAGCCCTGTGTCCCTTGCTCTAGGGACATCCCTGTCCTCATCAGATTCATTGTCTGTCTGGCCTCTCAGGCTGGAAAAGCCAAGTAGAGAAAGCAATTTTTGCCTCAGAGCAATTACAAGCTTTGCTGAAAGTGAGAGGCTGGGGGATATCACAGGCAGGAGGGATAATGGACCCTGGGTGGGA
The DNA here is from genome assembly GCA_013390025.1 of Pitta sordida. NCBI lineage: Eukaryota > Metazoa > Chordata > Aves > Passeriformes > Pittidae > Pitta > Pitta sordida. The sequence goes on along the minus strand of WEKX01029560.1, from coordinate 918,478 downwards.
AGTCTCCAGATGCCTCCAGGTAGGATCTAGGTGATGGTGAGGGGTTGCAAAGATGAATTTTCCTTCATTACTTGCTTTGCTTTGCACAAACCTCACCTGGGAGAAGCTGGTGGTGGTGGATGGAGGTGAAGAGGAGCCCAGACCTTTCCACTGCAGAGATAAGGGTAGCTGAGCTCTGTGCTGTGCACTGTAGAATGGACGTGGGGAGGCTCTGCACTTTGACCAGGGTTGTCAGCCTTGGAAACATATGTCATGTGTAGGCATCCATTTGGTATTCAAAGGCACCAAACCAGACTGGGGCCGAATTATAAATGGAAGAGACTAGTTTCAAGTGCCTCTTTTCTGGCAGTCTTGGTTTGCCCCACAGCCATCAAGCTGAAACATCTGGGCCAGCAACACCACTGGTGCTGTTACCTCTTCTCTTTCCCAAAGATCAAATCCTCCTTTCCCTTCAGCCCACCCCAAAAGAGAGAAGCCCAGGAGCAAATTACATTGGTTTTGTCAGATTCATTGTCCAACAGCAGTGCTAAAATGGAGCTTGTCTTTCCTTCTATTTGTGATCTGGGAGGAAGAAAGCCCCACAGTGCTGGTCTAACAAATGAACCCAAGCAAGTCTTTCTCCCCTGCATTTCAAGGCTCCCTGTGAGGAGCACAGGGTGATTTACTCCAACACTGAGCTGCAGGTTCCACCTGGGGAGGAGAAGTTTGCTCAGATTCCTATTCAATTTAATTCAAGGGAAGAATATTAGAAACTCCACTCTTTAGCACTTCATTAAACACTTTAGTTTAATAGCATCCTCCAGGGAATCCCAATCTGGACCACGTGAGCCAGGAGTAAACAGCTGCATCAATTAACCCCATAATCTCAAGGGTGCTATTAGAAGGTGAGATACCCTTAGAAAGTGCCTATGCCTGCAATTAGGCTTAAAATACTTAAGTGTCAATAGCCTTAGTTATTTGTGCTCTCTGCTATTGATCTTGCTTATATTTTCCACATTAAACAGTTTCTTACTTCATCAACAAATTAAGTGCTGGTTAGATTTATTCACTTTTTCTATTAAATGGTGCAAACTCCTGAGCTCCTGGCCTGGCTCTGTCTGAGATGAGGGGCTCCAACCCTCTGTGCTGGCAGCTCCATCTTGCTTTTGTTTCAGGAGTGGGGGGGGAAGCAGCAGTGGGAAAAGAAAGGCAGGAGCTGCTGGCTTGGGTTGACCACTAGCAGAGCTCAGGGTGGGAAAAGGAGGCATTTGGGCTGGTCTTGCTGGATATGCCTTTCTATGTATTTGTTTTTCCTGCCTAGATCGCATTTGGAGAGAACTTTAAAGAAGGACAGCTTTCCATATCTTGTATATATCAGAAATGTTTGAGGTTCTGCCACACAGGGATTTGAGGAAGGAACAAGATCTACAAGACCATCCAAGAAGATGCTATTCCTGGCTTTTCTTCATAGTAAAAGGCTTTGGTAAGAGCTTTAAATCATCTCCCTTGGAGAACTGGTGCCTTTCTGTAAGGAAATTGTGCAAGATGTGACACTTAGGGACATGGTTTAGCTGTGGAGTTGGCATTGCTGGGTTAGCAACTGAACTCGATGACCTTTTCCAACCTAAATGATTCTATGATTATTTTCATGGTCAATGATTCTGGAGGCATTTTTTTTCCTGTGGTCATACTGTATTTTCTGTGTTATGGTAAATGAATGTTTCTTAAGGAGCATGCCTGAAAAAAAAAAATAAGGGGGGGAAACTTATGGCATATAAAAGAAGAGTCTTTCATATAATTTGCATTGTTAAGTTTGCTGTTCCCTGCCCTTTCAGTGTGTATCAGTGCATGCAGGATTTTATTTTTACCCAGGCACTCCTGAGCAGAGGAAGGTGGGCAGGCCCTTGTTGTTGCAATTAAACCATGTGCTAGTTTCCATAACTCATTAGCCCTTTAGTTTCTGGATTAATTCAATGTGCAAATAATGTCACAAATTGAATATTACTAGACTTCTATTGAGGATTAAGAGGCAGTAAAAGCATATCACTGTGTCTTCATTTTGCTTTTCATGCCTGTGGTTTGTCCAGCATAGCAAGTGGTTAGTTAACTACCCGATAGCTCACCGCCTCCTTTCCCTTTTTACATGTAATAGTCCAGAAACCAGAAGATAAAAAAAACAACTGTGTATGTGAAAGGGGAGATATGACAAGAGACTCACTGCACAGTGTCCAAACTGCTCTATCCAAGGAGAACTTTCCATGAGGATGGCCCCAGCTCCTCTACCATTGCTCCCACAAACACCCAGCAGCACCTGGTTGACAACAGCCTATGGTCAGCTAAAGGGCTGTACTTCCTCGGAGTTAAACACTTCACCTGTGTCATGGCGTGGATTTGCAATGGATTTTATCACCTCCAGTTCTTTTCAGACACGCAGTTGGGGCAGGATTGCTAAAACCAGCCTGAGCATCCCTATTGCTGCTCAGAGATGAAGCAGAAAAGTAGGCTTTGGAGGAGGTGAAATGTCTCATCGCAGTCAAAGAGCTCTGTCAGGACCCCAACATCTGCCTCAGAGGGTCTGGCTGTGGGTTTGTGAGCCACAGTGGGCAATGCCATGGCAACATGAGCCCAAAGCTTTTAACTTCAGACATGCTGATGGTGTCAGTGTGGGGAGGATGGCTCCACACCACAAGAACTTTCAGGGCGTTGCAGAGTAAAATGGGTGCAGCTTTCTTTTAATGCACTGAAGTGGAGGCAAATTTCAATCTAATAATGTAAAGCAGCAATAACCATTATAATTAATTTATATAAAAGATATTATAAAATTACACTTGATGCATTTAAATCCCATCCAGGAGCAGTGCTCGTTTTCCAGTTAAGCTATGGGCTGTGCTAAGGCAGACGGGGAAAGAGGTATTTCAATATGTCTTATAATTTTATATTCTTTCTAATATCTCTCATGCTAATTTCATTATGCAACACAGTCAGCACAGTGATGTAATTATTGAAAAGTAATTTTGCAATAAATGGATTTAAATGTGTTCAAGTCCATTGTAAATTCAATCTCGTGGTAAAGGTGGATTGAACAGGCAGGAAAAAGGGAGCAGGGACGTTGCTGCATGAAAACTGAGAAGTCTTGAGCATCCCATGCCGAGCATCTGCTTACACCAACTAATAAGATCCACTTCAGATGGAGACCACTCTCAGAGCCAGCCTCCCTCCCTTTGAGGCCCCAAAGCTGAGCCTTGCAGAGGGCACTTCCAATCTTTACTGTGGGGGGAATTTTGGATCAGTAAAGTCTCCTCCCAGAGCAAGGCACTGCATTGCTGGGTGTCTGTGCTGCTCTCAGCAAAGTGGGGCCCGTGTGGGTGTCTTAGTCTGGATTAAGGGCTCAGTTACTGGGCAGGGACATAAAGATATTCTTCTGCATAAGACATGGGAGATGGGATTTCTATTCCTGGCTCTGTCAGAAACTTCCAGTGTGATACTGGGCAAGCGGTATATCATCTCTGTGCTTCCATTTCCTCATGTGCACAATAGGGATAAAGAGTGCTTCCCCAGCTCATCGGTGAAATTAATGTAACATATGTAAAGTGCATGTATATCCCCAGATGAAAGGTGCCATTGTAATAATATTCAAATTATTATGGAAAATAGATAAAGCGACCAACCCCTGCTAAATGATCGTCTAGCTTTTCACCAGATTCATGAGATCCACGCTAAATGTGATAAGAAAACTTCAGATGTCAAGTGGTTTAGAGTCAGCCTCTGCTCATGAAACGGAGCTGGCTGTGCCTTTTAAGTGGAGGATGAGATAGCAAAGAATTTGGGGCTGGGAAAGTTGTTGCTGTGGTTAAGCTGCCCTGTTTTATTGGATACCACCATTCATCTGGAGGGGAAGGCTGGGGGATGCGTCATCTAATGTCAGAATCAGGTCCCAGGGACTCTTCAGTGACACCGAAATCAAAGCAGGGCTGTTTGGTCTTTCTGACCTTAGCAGCTGCATACAAATTTGGAGTATTCCAGAAAGGTCACGTGTGGATGGCAGTGACAAAGGGGAGACTGGATGAATTGGTTTAGTAGGAATACTTCACCCACAAGGCTTGTATTAGACCTTTAACTAGAGGCAAAGGCAAGAGCTTTGCTGACACTTGTAGAGCAGTAGCAGACCCCGCAGCAGGAGGATGTTCAGGTCTTTGTACTGAGGTGGTGATGCCTCATCTCTGGTGTCCTTTGTGCATCTCCCCTTTTCTCCAGCGCCATATAAGCGGTATCTGTGTTCTTGGCACTAGGGCTGTATCTGAGCAAGGCTGGAAGCATGCAGACAATTGTGTGAAACAAATGTACATCCTGGCGTTGGCTTCCATTGGGAAGAAGGTCTGTCTTGGCCTATGAAAGAGCCATGTTTGGCATCACTGAAAACCTGAGCTCATGGGACGTTTGACTCCAAAACTGGTGCGCTGGTCTCTTCTGGCACCATTGTATAGTTGCCCAGCACCAAATGCTCAATTATAGACAAAATTGAATTTACAATTTGCTTTTGGGCAATGTGTAAATTGGCCCTTCATTGATTATTAATGAAGTGCTAATTGCTCTTTGCAACCAATTTTTATGCAAATGCTATTAGTGCTATTTGCACAATCCTGCAATTTACAGTTTTACATTTGGAATGGCCTGGTGAAAAGATGTGAAAAGATGACAGCTTGTCCTAAAAGAAAACAAGAAGGGGAGGGAGGAGGCAATCAGAAAACTTGCAAAACTTGGAGTAGCAAAATAACACAATTAGGAATGAGAAAACATAAAACCCCACAAACCAACAAAACATGAACAAACAAACTCTCTTTATTGATTGTTACAGATTCAGCGTTGACAGGGGTTGTTCTGAATGTAACAGGATCCCATGGCAGATGTAAACCAGACTCCAGGCATTTGCTGCGTTTCACCAGGGAGGTCAGTGTATGAATTTGCCTGTGAAAACATTGATGTGAGGCTGCCAGCATTACCCATTCAAGAACCGGGTGCTTTTCTCGTTGACAAATGACGTGGTGTTAGTTTGCAAATCGAGTGTGGGCAGCTGCTGAGCTGTTTTGGCACAGGGCTCCTCTCCGAGGTAACACCCCTCCCCTGTGTGGGGCCAGGAGCTGAGTGCTCCCCGTCTTCTGCCCCTGACTAGTGTGAACCCCCAGACCTCCTGCCCTCCTCTGGGCTCCTTCAGGCCTCCCTTTGTTTCTGCATCAGAGCAACACGTTGTAGATGGCGCAGGGACTTAGATTTTGTCTGGGTCCTGCAAAATATGAGTGCTGTGAGTCTCATCTTGCTAGTGGAGAATGAGGGGTTTTGATAAGGACTTTTTAGCTGCAGCTCCAGTTTCCTTTGAAGCTCTGGGTGTTGCTACGTGTTCTGAGGCTTCTCAGGAAGATTTTGGTGTAGTACAAAATCAGATTCAGCTCCAAGCAGCTCCCTGATTTCTTCTCCTATATCAGACAAACTTTTCAGTGAACTTCCCTGTAGGTGTTTGGGGCAGCAGAATGGTCTCATCTACTGCTGGGGAACAGACACTGCTGGTGGCACAGGGTTTGCTGAGTCCCTAACAGACATCTTTTTTAATTTGGGTAGGGGCAGGCCGTCATCAGAGGAGGAAGAAGCAAGTGAATCGCTGCCCAAGTGTGTTATTACCTCCGTCCAGATACCACTGAGGGCATAGAATCATAGAATGGCTTGGGTTGGAAGGGACCTTAAACACCATCTATTTTCAACATCTCTGCCATGGGCAGGGGCACCTTCCACTACCCCAGGTAGTCCAGCCTGGCCTTGAGCACTTCCAGGGATGGGACAGGCACAGCTTCTCTGGGTAACATGTCCGTGGATCTCACCACCCACACAGGGTACGATTTATTCTCAATATGCAATCTAAACCTGCCTTCTGTCCATGTGAAACCATTCCCCCTTGTCTTATCACTACCTTCCCTTGTCCAGGGTCTCTCTCTGGCTCTCTTGCAGACCCCTCTTAGGTACAGGGGGCAGAAGCAGTTGGTCCATACCCCGGGTTCCCGGCAGAGCATTTGATGCAATCCAAGGTCTCTCTGCTGCCCCATTGCCATGAGCAGGGCTTTCCCGTGGCGCTGCCCGGACAACCGCTCGCTGCCTCTCTCTTTCCTCAGGCATCAGCGCAGGAATTCTGCTACAGCCGCAGGGATCGCTGCAGGCTGCCTCGCTCTTGCCGGCAGCACAGGAAGGTTTCCTCTTGCTTTGATTACAGCACGGCTTGTCTCTCAGTGGGATGCTGCTCCTGGCTGTTCGTGGCGGGGTAACTGATACTGCAGGAACACGAGGGTGCTGGGGAAGCCGCGGGTACGGAGGGCAGCTGGAGACGGACCCTGTGCTGTGAGGCCCCGCACAGACACAGCGTGGCACCCTTTTCCAGAGCACCGCGCCTGGCGCCCTTCGGAGCCTGTCCCCGCTCCATGCCCCATCCCTGACCTCTCCAAAAGATGCAGCCGCCCTGGGGCTTTCCAAGCTCCACTCGACCCCCTCCATATCCCACTCCACTTCCAGTGCACACCCCACTCGGACCACTCTGACCCTCCAGCCTAAAGCTGGTGCTTTGCTGATCATCAGAGTCAGTGAAACCCGGGATTCAGCCCCAGGACGGTGTTCAGAGGATGCTTCATGGCTGTTCAGAGCACAATGCATGTGACTGTATACCATGGTTTGTGTAAAGACCAGCTGGGAAATAGTTTACAGGGGAGTATAATCTTAACTTTTAATTCTGGGAGGACAGTTTGGATGTGACTTGGAGGTACTGTTGGTTTCCCTTGGTTTTGTGGAACGTAATCTGCTTTTTCGTGGTGGATGTTGCCCTAATCTGAATGATGTGACAGGTGAGGCTTCAGGAGATGGGAATGCAACCAAACCATCTCACAGGTAAGAGACGCTCAGGCACCACCTCCCCAAAAGCCCTGTTTCATGCCTGGCGTAAAATATGCATTATTCCCAGGAAAGAACTTTTTCAGCCTAGAAAAACCCAAGGAGCTGAACTTGGCCTTGACCTTGGCCTTGGCCTGAGGTGACTGATGATGTTGGACAAGTCTAATGGCACTTCATGGTGGGTGCAACCACACTCATTGCCCCCCCAGGAGCAATGCCCTGGCAGCAAACAGCTGCAGGCAACCCACTGGGACCCCTCAAAAGACAGGGATCAGCACCACTCTCCCTGCTGCAGGAGAAAGAGGGTTGCAGCCTCAATCTAAATAATTGTTACCAGGGTTTCAGGAGTGACTCACTGGTCTCTGAGACAAGATCCCTTGTTAGCAGGGGACTATCTGGGGACACACCCTGCTAGGAGGGGACTATCTGGGGACATCCCTTGCCTGGTGTTGCTAAGGCACCCCAACCAGAGGGACTTTTGTCACCTCCTTCTGCTCCTTTCTCTCACATTTGTTTTCCAAAACAGCCCTGGCTCGACAGAGCATCTCAGCTCTGTGGACAATGACAGTTTGTGTGCACAGGGTTGTCTGCACCCCAAAAGAATTCTGCTCTGCCATGGCAGCTGGACTCTTGGGTTTTTGTTTTTCGAGATGAGGGAGAGACCGTTTTGCTGGACCACTGAGTATCCTGTGGGTCAATCCGTACAGCTTTGTCACCAGGATGTCATCTGTGTTCTGAGGTCCCAGCTCAGCAGATCAGTGCTGGGCTTCCCTTGGCCAGGTGGGCACTTTGAGGGAGGGCAAACATGGGGTGGTGAAACAGGGCAGGAATAAGCTTGTTGAAGCTGTTTTAGCTTTCAGATTCCCTGCAGACTTAAAACATCTTTTCATTCTCAGCATTTCCTTCTGTTTTCTTTCCAACATCTGGTTTGGAAGGCTGTTCTACCAATGAAATAGGAACAAAGTTGTGTTTTCCCCCACTCCTTGGCAGTGTCTGTCTGCCATCAGCAATGACAGTCTGGGCTAGGCTTCTTCAATTCATCCTTAGGCTCCAAGCAGCACAGGGAGGTTCAGAAGATGGAGGAGGAAACCTTTTCTCCCATATAAGAACACGTCCTTCCATGTGCTGCTGGATTGTGGTGTCCATAACCTCCTCAGCATGGAAAACAAAACCCACAAAGAAATCACAAGTCTTATTTTTTGAGAACCGGTGTCCTAGCAGGACCTCATTTAAAATCCCCCAAATTTGAGGAATACGTCTTTTAAATACGATGTTATAAAAATGTAGTAAATATTTAATTTTATTTTTATTAAATACTAAATTGATGACAGCTGACACTTTATTAAAGTGTCAGAGTGAGTGTTCCTACATTCTAATTACTTATTCTAACAAGGAGGCAGGCTCGTCAGGAGCCGCGCGTGCCGGTGTGCGCAGGCGAGGGGCGCTCCTGTTAAGTAACACCTATTAAACTATCATTTGCACCTAGAGGCATCTCATTAATATCTCAACTGGTGAGACTGCACTGCCAGTGCCTACCTGACCCGGGGCGTTGACAGGAGAAATGGCTCCGGGAGGCCTTTCCTCTCTCCGAGCCTTCCTGTACAAATAATTCCTATAAAATTAATAATGACTATTCCATTTAATTGAATTGCTGATAAATGAAGATTCTTCCAGGCCCCTGTTAAAAGCATCCAAGATGCAGGAGGAGTGCTGCACCACATTATAGGATCAATTTTGTTCCTCTCCTCTCTCCCATCCTTGCTTCCTTTGTCTCTCCAAGCCTTTCCCACCTTACTCATCTCTCCTGCTGCTCCCTTCTTATCACTCTTTTCCTTCCTTTCCTGGCCATGGCTTCTCTGTTCTGCAGCAGTTTCCTTTCTGACCTCCCATTTAACCCCCTTCCACTTTTCTGGCTCTGCCTGGACCCACCTTTATGGCTGCTTATCTTGATGACTAATTTTCATTCTGGAGCTTTCTTCATTCCTCTTTTCTCCTTCCATCTCTACTCCCCTTTCATCCATCTTCCATTTGGCTCTTCATCTCTCCAATAAGAGCTCTTTCTCCTAGGGTTCCTGTCAGGCCCTGAAATGGCTGTCTTAGAGGAATTCCCTTGTTGATGTGAGATCTTTTGGATGAGGTTGTGGCATTTCATCTCCAGAACTGTCCAGTCACAAAGAAGATATGTCCTCCCCAAAGTGGAGTCTGTCATTCTCAAAAACCTGTGGAATATGCATTCATCCCACCTTCCCCCACATGTGTGGAGAGGAGATTGTCCTCAGGACAGCATTTATATGGCCACCACATGGATGCCAAAAAATTACAACAGAGGTAATGTGCCTCTGCTGTTGGAGCTTTAGGGCTTTTTGTTACATTGCAGGGCTGCCTTTAACATAATTTGCTCTGGTCCTGACAGTAGTGGAGCTGCCTTGTTGCTCTTATCCTGTGCAGCTGCGTTACTGGCAGTGGGGTTTGGTCATCAGTTGCTGGGGTTTGCTTTTGTCATTCCTTTCATACATATAAAAATAACCACTAAAAAAATCCACTCTATTTTTATTTTATTCCAATTAGAAAAACAAACTAGAACTAGACTTAATATTAAAAACACCAACTCAAGATTCAAAGCAAGCAACTTAAAAATAAATAAATACATAATGGAAAAAATATCATTAAATAACACATGAATAACAAGTAATGGGATTTTAATCTTCTTGCTAGGAGAGGCTACTTCTTCAGCACTAAAGGTGACTCACAAGCAGCATCACTCTGGGAAAGTTAAAAGTGATAATTCGACAAGACTCAAGGATTGTGTGGGACTCAAAGGGATAAAACAGCCTTGCAGGGGGCTCTCCTTCCTCTGTCTCTTAGTGATGAATGAAACTGGAAAACCAGACCAGTTCAGAGCTGCTGAAAAATAAAAGATGATCACATCTTTACGAACACCCAGGTAGTCTGGAAATCGCTGCCCTGCATTGCTGTGATGCTGAAAGCTGGACAGAGTTCAAAAGGAGGTTCAGCATTTTTATCAATAACTATGTCCAGAGTCACAGGAATTATTCTGGATATATACAAATTGCAGAAAATAGCAACACCCTGTGAAGGGGTCTGGAGAGCATCTCTGTGGGTCTGCACCAGGGCTTGGCTAACTGTCGAAGTTAACGGCTCTCTGAATAGGGTTTCTTCCACCAACTTCTGCTGCCTCCAGTGGCGGAGCTGAGATCGAGCCTGAGACCTCTGGGCACCTGGAAATGGAACTGCTGTGCTCGGAATTTGCACTCAAGTAGTGTGTTTCTGTTCGCATACTTCTGTGGAGACATCCAGAGTACAGCGAGATGGAGATGGGAAAGGAAGAGAAGAAGTCAGGGAAGGAAAAGACTGGTTTTATGGTGGCAGTGATGGGAAAGCCAGAAGGCAGGAAGGAGAAATCTGAAAAGAGAAGTAGGTAGGTAGAGAAGGAAAAGGATTTATTTCAGCAGGTAGTAGGAGGATGTCAGAGGCCAGTTGTAGCAAATGAGAACCTCCCACTGAAATCCAAGGGCAGTTACTTGGGGAAAGTCTTCTGCAATGTATCAAACAAAGCAGAAAAATTGATTCTCTTGGTTAGAGCAAATTGCTGTTCAGTATTGGGCTGGTGAGCGAGCGAGGAAACCAGAAACTGCCAAATAGGAGCTGTGAAGAAGTGATGGAGGAAATAAAAATTTTATGCAAGCAAAGGACTGGTGGAGAGAGCACTTAGAGGGACTGATCAAACGATATGTGTAGGACAGTTTACAAATGTTACTCTAAAAGAAGTGATAACTTGTAAAGATTGGAAGAGGAGGTGCCTACTAGTGAGTTTTCTTCATGTGCAGAGAGGATGGACAGGTGTGGCAGTAGCAGGCACTGGGTTGCCTTCCCCGTTTTGCAGCTGGTCATTGCTAAGGGTATAATTTAAGGCAGAACTTGGCCTTTCTTACATATTTCACTTATTCCCTTGATTTTAATTGATCTTGTTATGGACATTTCAACCGTTTCATGAGCCTGTGGTGCCTGGTTTCCCAGGTCAGAGGGAGGTGAGCACTCTGATGAAAGGGAAGGGAGTGCTGCCTGTGCATAAGTTCTGGGATGGACAGAGGCCTGTGAGCCACTGTTGAACCTTGTAATACTGTATTTCTACAGCAGCTTTACCTGCCTCGGTTCACCCTTCATTTGTCTCCATCATGCCTCTTTCTTTCCTCTGATTAGAGAGTCTTTTTCTTTTTACTTATGGCTTTTGCAGGAGCCCACCCTGCTCTCATTTGCATTTAGCTCTCACACTATCACAGCCAGCAGACAAATGAGGTTCTTCGACATGTCCCTTGGCTGGAGGGCTGGACTTGGGATGGCTCAGGATGCTGGATCACTGTCCCTATTGTGCAGGGATGGTACACGGGGTCTGGGGCAGCAGCACTGCAACAGGGCATGGAGCAGGACACTGCAGGTTGGGGTGCAGGGCAGAGGTGCCATGTCCCAGGAATGGGCAGCCAGGTGCCTGCCCCACTCTTTGCATGGCTGTGGATGAGGTAGGCTGGCCAGAGGTACAGCTGCCCGGCCTCAGATCAGTGTTTATTTTGCAGGCTGAAAGGAAGCTTGTGATCCCAAAGCCCTCTGTGTTTAGCCAGACCTCTCATTCACTTGCAGAGGAAACCCATGTCAGCAGCTCCCCTTTGTCTCCCCTGAGCTATTGCTTTGAATCTGAAAGGATTGGGTGCAGATTTCAAGGGATGTTCAGACAAAGGCTGTTTGAACAGCACTTGTGTAAATAATCCATGAAAAACTCTTTGAATAACGTCAATGAAATTTTCTCTGAATTTGCTATTCTTTTTCTCCAGCGGCAGAAAGAAGTGGAAGTCAGGAGAGGGAGGAGAGTCAGAGGAAGGGAGGGAGAGAGGGAGAAGAGGGGTGGGAGAAGGACTGACACTTTTTTCTCTCTGCCAACTTCTCCCAATGCCAAGAAGTAGCTTGGCTTAAAAAAAAAAAAATCTCTTTGTTATTTTCACAGCTTTAGGAATAATCTCATACGGGACCTCGGTGTCCTCAAACTTCTCCGTACATTAAGTGTAAGGGAACACCCTTGTATTTTGCACAGCAATGGTAATGTCGAGCCAGTTAATTATTAGCCGTATGGTTTAATGTTCACTTGCTGTACATATGTACGAAACAATTCCCCTTTAGCATGTCGTTTAGTTTGCATTAAAATGGAGATAATTGTTTTGATGCCAAATGTTCCCGTCCCTCCTCCCCCATCCCTCTTCATTCAATTTATACAAATTACAGCCTCAAACAAGAGGGACAAAAAGTCTTTGATTTGGTTCCTTTTGAAGATATCCAAATTGAATCCCGTGCTGTGTTTGGGGACACCTCAGCCCAGGCTGGGCGAGGAGGGGGAATCGTCGGTGCCCCCCCCAGGAACGACCCGAGATGGGACCGGGAGGCTGCGCCCGCACCAGGAAGGGGCTGTGGGGGCTCTCGGCTTCTTCGGGAGCCGGTTCAGTGGCTGTCCAGGAGATGGAGCAGTGTTTCTGTGGCCTCTGCCGCCGGTGTCCCTAACGAGCCAGTCTGTCTGAACTCGGAATGAATTTTGTTCCCTTTTCATCACTCTCTGATGTCCAGCTGCTCCTGTCAACACCTTCTTATAGCATGTAATTCATCGCTCAGAGTGACAGCTGGGGCCGTGGGGCTGGGACCAGCTCCTCCTGCCATCGGCTGTACCCAGAGAGGGTCCCTGGCCAGAGCAGGGGCTTCCCTGGCCCCCTCCCAGCACCTGGGGCTCGCAACTCTCCAAAGGATTCCCCAGACAAACCCGGGAGCAGCCCGGCTCGCCCTATCCTCCTCCTGCTTTCCCTGGGGAACCTCTGGTGGGGCCTTTGTGGGGAGCATCTCCCAGATCCCCTCCCCAGTGGGTGCTGCGGGGCTGGGGGAGGCTGATGAGAAGGGACCGAGGCAGTGCTGCGAGGAGGGAGGATGGCTGAGGTTATGTCAGCAGCTCCCGCAGGATGCAATGCTGCCCGCACGACGACCCCCCGGTCCTTTTATTCCTGGGGTTTAGCTTCTTTTGATTGTAGGTCAAAGCAGGAACAATCTTGTCCCCAGATTTATGGGCTTGCACCCAAATAACAAATAGTGGCTGTCACCCCCTGCATCCTCAAGGCACATCCAACAGGGAGATGCTTTCCTAATGCCACCGTGCACAAAAACGTGCAGCTTCCTTTTGTACAATACCCCTACCCAAATGCCCTCTTCCCTTCAGTCTGCCAGCCAGGTTCTAATAATTATCCTTTAACTCAGCACTTCTGCCTTCAATTCTCTCCCTGTACCTTCCTGCCTTCCCGTAATTTGTTCTATATTTCACCCATTTCTTGTCCTCATTTATAAGTCTTCTTTATTTTATTACTTTGCATAATTTCCTTTTAGGATTTGTCATAAAATAAATTCTGCCACCTCTGTCTTCTCGCTTTTGCTCTCAGGTGTCAGTGAGCACTCTCCTGAAGCAGTTCCATTGCCTTCCAAGCCCCTGTGCTGGAGCTACCCCAGTCTGGGAGGATCTGGAAGTGGCCTCAGTTTCAGAAAGACCTCTCCAAATTAATCAGCACCCTGAGAAACATCTGAAAAGAAGACCCTGAGTGTAAATCCAGGGTGAATCTCCAGTCAGGTTATTTTGCTATGGTGAAATGCTGACATGAGTAGAATCATCATCATATGATTGACCAATTCTGAGTTAAAAATACTGATAACTAAATAAATGAGGAAGCTGACATATTGATGTCCAGTCTGTCCTGAAAGGCAGGAAAACATATAGAGAAACTGAGGCACTGAGGTCTAACTCAGGTCCTCCAAGGTGTGAGATGCTTGGCTCTCTTTAAAACCAAAGGGACAGAAATGTCTGACATTTTTCATTTTGTGTCTGATTCACCTGTTCAAGGTCACACAGGACTCTTGTAGAAAGGTGACAGAGAAAACTGAATGCAAATTTTCTGTGATTCATGAATCTTTTAGCTGAAATGTGGCCCAACATGTGGAAGAGCATCCAGAAGGACCAGGTCTACGAAAGGCAGAAATGAGATCTAGAGGGAGAGAAGGTTGCATTCTACAGAGGTTAAAAACTATTAACCCCCAACCTTGGTAATGTGACCCACTCCTTGAAATCACATTTTCCCCTGCAGACACAAGGAGATCCCATTCCAGCACACCCTTGCAGCAAAGTTTGTGGCTGTTCCTGGAGATGGGTATGCAGAGAACCAGGAATCTGCGGTTCATTTCATCCTTGAGTCCTGATAGGAGACCACAGAAACAAACAAAAGCACTTGCTCTGTGCTGAAAATCTGTAGTGGCTTCTCCACTGCAAAAACTTTGAAGTTGTGACATCATGCAGTAAGGTTCATGAACCCCCTTGAAGGCTCTTTTTGAACGAACCCAGCCCCAAAGATGTCTCTGTGTGTGAGAACCACATGGTCTCATTTGCCGTCCCCTTGATTTTTAAGATTCTCTTGGATTTGAAGCTCAGAGTAAAACCCATGAGAACAAAACCTCAGAGGGATCAGATGGAAAACATCTTCCTGCTTCTCTGTGCTGGATGAAAACCACCAGCTTCATCTTTCTAACATGTTTTGTTTTGTTTGTTTAGGTTTTTTCCCCTAGTATGGAGAAATCCCTGAGTGGTTTGGGTTTGCGAGAAGGATTTTCCCTTCATGTGCTGCCACAACCACTGAGATCAGCTGAGGCACTCGAGTGGATGGATCCTGCATGTAATTGTCTGAGGGCTGGTGCCAGGTTTTTTTCAGAAGAGGGACCGACTGGCTGCGTTTCAGTTCCACCTCTGCCTTGACAGAGCCTGTCTCCTTTAATCATTAGAGTTCAGTGCACGGCTCCTGCCTGGCACAAGTTGGAATTTCATTTGTTTTGGAGGAAAATTGCTTCTTTTGTTGTTTTAGGTCTTTTGGTTCCAGTTGTGCAAACTGGGGCAAGTCGATCCCATTGGCTCTGAGGGGCTGATAGCCAGGAGAAGGCTGCTCTGCTATTCAGTTTTGGGGTTGGGTTTTAAATCTTTCAAACATTCTGGTTTCCATAATGAAGCACATTTTGTGAAAGTACAAAAACGCGCAAAAGTGTGTTTTTCCCAAACTCATGGCAGTCAACAGAAACTCAGCTTCATAAACTGAGTTTCCTGAGCAAACTGAGTTTTGAATTTATTCAAATGAAAGTGACTGTTTTGTTATTACAGCCATGCAAAACTCTAGTTAATTTATGGTAGTATAAAATCCATTTTTTTAATGACTGTGACACTGCCAAAATCTTTGCAGATGCAGAAAAAGCTTCACAGGAGAATTTCAATCTAACATCAACAGGAGATTTGGAAGATGAATTGTGCAAGGATCTCCTTTCTCCAAAGATGCTGCTTTGTTTTGCTTTTTAGCATTTGATTTGGCTCTAATAGTGTCTGGTTTATGATGTTTTAATTATTGTTGTTTATTTATTATAATCATATTTTAATTGTTTGTGTAGTGCCTTGAGTGCCTTGGCAGGGGGGCGTATTATAAATTAAATTATTATTAAAGTGTTGTTATAATGTGTACCTACTCCAAACTGAGCTAGAGCAGGGAACACACTCAACTGCCTGGAATTCATTCCTCTCTAACCTTTTCCTTTGTCTCTACTCAGGAGCACAGTTCAAAGGATTGGAGAGAGAAAATAGTGTTTCGCTGTATTCTCCTGGGACAAGGCAAGGTGGTGGAAGCCCTGATCTGGACTCCCTTGGGGATCTGGCGCTGTCCCAGAGATGAAGTTAGGGAAAGGGTGTGTTCTGTGGGCCAGGTGAAGGTTGGAGCTAATTTTTTAAGGAGGCTGGTTGATATTTCCTGCAGTACAATGGGATTCGCTAATTCTTAAATTAAAAGGGAGACTGTCACAGGTGCTTGTGGTGTTCTTGAAGGACTAAGCCATGTCTGAATCCCACTTCACATCTCCTGGCCTTTCTGGTTTGCTGCAGACATCACTGTGCCCCCCTGCAGGGTCCCTGCCAGGCCAGAGAAATCCCACCTGGGGAGCCCACAGCTCTCAAAATCACAGCCAAGGTTTCAACCCCCTGGCCACCCCTAGTGCACAGGGTAGATGCCATGGCTCCACTTCTTCTTGGGCCTCTTTGGGGTTTCCATGTGCCATGAGGACACCCACATTCCATGGGATTGGGGTCCAGCTTAAAGGTCAACAAACACTCAGACCAACTGATACCATCAAGACTCTTCCCCCAACATGGAAAAGATTTTTCCCTCCTTCAGACCTGCTCCCCACTTGCTCAGAGACTCAGGTATGGATTATTTGGGTTCTCCATGTATAATGATCTTGCTGCAGGGATCCTAGAGGTACTCAGGTGTTATGGTGATAGGAGCCACACAAGCATCACTGATGGATTAGTGATAATGTGAAGGTCTCTGTTACATTAGCTGTCAGTTTGCTAATGAATATTAAGAGACAGTTGTCATATGAGCATCTCTACACTTTGGAGCTGGTGGCAAACTTCACACCTTCAGTTCTCCTAATAAGACAGTATTTCATCCCACTCAAATGCTTATTATAGCTAGTCTGATAGGTGCTGTAAGATCTCATTACTTATCTATATGTTTTATTTTGGATAGATAATAGAAAAAATTGTCTAGAAGGGCAGCAATTTATTCCTACCATTTAGGAATAAAACAATGACTAACTTATACCAGTTTCTAGACTCCTGAATGAAGGTTTCCAGTGGAAGTACAGATCTCTTTGGGTGTTGCTCTGGAGCACAAAAGATTTTGTTTTGTGGCCTCAGTTCATAACCCATGGGAGACTGGATGCCATGAGGATAGGAGAGGGGATTGGGTCTCTAGGACTCTCTATAGGACTTCTAATGCCTCAGTAAACCCACAGAGTTTCTCTAACCACTCTGCCATGGTGGCACTAAAGAGCATCAGCAAAAATAGCTGTTCCTGCAGACATTTGGTGTCAGTCCAAACATAAGCCATCTTTTCTGTCCCCTCTAGTCCTTGTCTTTAACCAAAGCCACATGCCAGGCACCTTCTC
This sequence comes from Pitta sordida, assembly GCA_013390025.1. Lineage (NCBI taxonomy): Eukaryota > Metazoa > Chordata > Aves > Passeriformes > Pittidae > Pitta > Pitta sordida. The sequence goes on along the minus strand of WEKX01029560.1, from coordinate 901,507 downwards.
CCTCTCTGATACACATCCATTTATTGGTTCTGCTTTGGGTACTGCAGTTTTCAGCCCCTGATTTTCCCACCCCTCTCTGGCACATCCCCAGGGATCTCCAGACAGGGCTCAGCTGCTGCCCTTCTTGTATGCACTGCCTTTTCCTCAGGCCCTTTCTGCCCTGCTGTGATGGGAAGGGAGCTGCAATTCCCTGTGCTGCCCCATCCTCCAGCAGAGCCCTGGTAATCCTGCACCCAGGGGCCGTTTAGTCCTGTCTGCCTGGTTTGTGGCTCTGCCAGAGAAGGGTCCTAATTTAGTGTCATGTCGAGGGAGGACCAGAAGGCAGGGCAGGGCTCCTGAGAGTTGGGGTCTGCTCCTGATTCTACAGTCATGCAAAGGGTGAGCTTGGGAAAGGGTATTAGTTAAAGCCAATCACCCACCAGCCATGTTGTTACTCTACATCTGGTTTTCTCCTTCCAATATCCTGGCTTAAGGTTTTAATTTTACTGTGTTCATTGATGATCATTACTAAACTGAAAATATTTTGGCATAAAGTCTTTGACGTCCTCTGACTTCCTGAGTCTGTAATAGGGAAAGTGACCCTGTGCTTGGGAAAAAAAAAAAAACCAAACATTTTTAGACACTCTGCAACACATTCTACATACTATGGGGGATTTTTTAATCTCCTGTGGCTAGTAAAGCCTTGGTGTGTCTAAGAAGATCATGTGAGTGTTTGGCTCTTAAACACAGTGCTCATTCTCTTTCCTGCACTCTGTACCCAGCCTTGCTATTGCTTGTGCTGCTGCAAAGCACAAATAAAGGGGAATCCCATCTCTCCCTCTGGTTTTATGGCTGCTTATGGCACCAGTTATCCCCATCTCAGGATGGGGAGTTTAGAAGCCTCAGAGCTCACTGCAGAGCTGTACACAAGCTCTGTGCTGAGCAGTGCTGCTGGTGCCACTCGGGTGCTGAGTGTCACTTCTGCCTGAGCTTCTGATGATGGAGTAACAATCCCAAATCTCTCTCTTCCCAGGAAAACTCTAAGGTTGTGTTACAAAATGTGGATACCAGAATGGCTGTTTTCTTTACTTTTTCCTCTAAGGAGCTTACGCAAGAAATCTCAGGCTGGACAAAATAGGTCCATCCTGTATCCTGTCCACCGTCATCTTGCTGGGGTAACAAAAGGGAAAAAACCACTCTTTTCCAGAAGGGCATAAGGATGCAAACACATATGCCTCCCTCACATGCTGGTGATAGTGGATGTAGCCGTGGGATATGTGTAATATAATTACAGCGCCCTGTGATAAACCACGCTTAGCTCAGCTCCGTTCTTCCCACTAATCCACCTCCAGTGGGACTTCTCCTAACGCCGCAGACCCTGCATGCTTTAAAGAGTGGTCTTTTTGAAAGCAACACCAAATCAACAACCTACCACCTGTCTGGGGGTTTTGCTTCCCCCCAAAAACAAGCACTTGCCACCCTGGTGCATTCCTCTGCCCACAACCCAGCACACACTACTCACACTCCTGCCTCCCTCCTGAGCCCTGTCACGCTGGGGAGTCCAGCTCTCACGTGCATAAGGACTCAGACCTGCAGATTTACACCCCCAGCCTTTTCCACTGAGTTCTCTGGATTAATAAGAGGGCAGGATTTGGCCTGAAGAATTTAACAATGGTTGTTAACCTTGACTGTAATAAAATTAGGCTGGAGCACAAGCTGGCTCTTGTATCAGGAGCTAAGACGCAACCTGCCTAGAAAATAACATTCATTCCTTTTCTTGCATTAATATATTTTTTTCCCAATGATTCAGGATGTGTTCTGACTGTGTCTATGCTGGGGACGGATCAGCAAGACAACAGGAGTGTCTGACCCAGATGGGCTCCATCCTTTTCTATTACCTAGCTGGAGCCAGAGGAGCTTTCATCTGAGAACAAATGTTTTTAGGCCTTCTCCATGCTGCTACTCTTCAAATATATTTGAAAATGTTATCCCCGATGCCTGATGTGGCTGTTACGTGTTTCAACTTCAATGTGACTAAATGCTGAGCTCTTGCAGGTCTGCAGCACAGCTTCTCATTTGCCTGGCTGAAAATCAAATCTATATGTGCATTTGCATACCAGAGCTGGGCTACAATCCCACCAGCCAGCCAGTTCATTCCCTGTGTAGACAGGTTCTTAGTGTATCTCTTTCCAGACAAGAAAGCCCTTGTGATTGAGATACTAAAAATAACAAATGTGCCTTCATGCCTCGAATAAGGCAGGCCACGGGTGGGCACAGCCTGGCTTTTAAAGGGTTAAGGAGGCTGTGTCCTTGGTGACATACAATTTATGATCTTGTGAATCCTTTTTTAATTATTTTGCTGTGACAGAGGTGGAAATATCCAACTTCAAACGACTGGCTTTATTGATATGCTGCTATTTGTGCCTCTGTGGAGGAACAATCCCATAAAAGCAATAAATTAGAAAAACCCCTTTTCTCATCAGAGAGAGAGATACTTTCTGGCTGGGAGTAAGAGACCTGGTGCAAAGGCATTTCAGCTCCACGAAGGGGCTCCCTGTGATCTGTGGTGAAAAGCCCTTTCTTACTAAGCAGGCACATTTATGGTGCACCCAAGTGCACATTCCCCTCCAAGTCGGGCCAGGCTCATTGCACAGGGCTGGAGTTGGGAAATGGAGGAGGAATTTTTGTCTGCATTCATGGATGTTGGCTGAACATCTGTAAAATGTTTATGGCTTTGTGGCTGTTCACATTGGTTAGTTATTTACCGTATTTGCACTGAGAGGATGATCAGAAAGCACATTTTAGGATAGAAAAAGGGATTTCAAAGTACAATTAACTGATGCTGTTGGAGATGAGCTGATTAAGGCCAAAATGGCTGTGTTTATTTGCAGACACAAATGGCCGGTTTTTGCCACAGAGAACGTAACAAAATCCATCTCATGAATCCAGATAAGAGCAAATATGACACTCTATTTTCCCTTGTTTTTGTTTTTAGTGTAAATAGTTGCCTGTAACAGAGATGTACAGGCCTGGCCACAGGAGTACCCAGGCGCAGCCATACAAACACCAGCAGTTATGAAATGATTTGTGCTTCCAGCTGCATTTGGCAGGTGCCAGAACTGAGCTGGGCTCTGCCAGTGTGTGTGGAGCGAGCATTGCCCATGGTCTGACCAATCAGTGGCATGTGAGCACGCCTGTTCCCCTCTCTTCAAGTAGACACAGCCAGATGTGGAGCAAAAAATGCATGGCAACTGACCCTGTGGCCCCATGGACACCCACCAACCCAAGCCCTGCAAGCAAAAAAGACCCTCAGCCTTGCATGGAGGCTGCAATGGGGTCTCAGCCCTGCAGTTATTCCATTAATGACCCATCCACATGAATAAGGACTGAATGTCTTACCTGCTTCCTTTTGCCATACATGTGTCAAGCTATACTGTTCTGGCTTATCTACCTTAGCCTGGTACAGATGAAGGGTAACCCTGGTCTTATTGGAATTATTCCTGATCATCACTGGTTTGAATGAAATCTGAATGTGGCCCACAGATGACATGTTTTCATGGCCCTGTAAAGATCAGAGGTACAACACAAGTTCACTGGTATTGATCACCTCATCCCTGCCAATGAAAACAGACAAAGTAACGTAGCTGAGACTCTACTGTGTTTCCATTCTTTGACATGGTAAAATTTATGGTGCATCAGGGTCTTCCACATTCTCTGTTTATAGGCATTGTTTACATGGCTATGGAACCACCTACCTCTGTGCTGGCCCATCCTCAGAGTTTCCCCTCCAAATCCATAAAACTTCCAGGTCTGACACATGCTGCACTGAGAGAGATTGATTGGAGCCAGTGTGAGGGATGGAGAACATTTCCCATCCAGGGAGAGAGGGACCAGGCAGGAAAACAATCCTGGCCTTGGGAAACCCTATCTGCTGACAGATGGAATTAGTCATCTGTGTGGATAACCCATCTTCTGGATAAGGGGATTTTCCCATGACACCCAGAAAAACCCGTTCACGATCTGCAGCCAACTTTATCCCTAGTTCACACCCCACCAGAACCGGTGCTTTCAGATTGGACTGGGCACCCAACAACTGGATCTCTGCCAGCACAGAGCCCACCCAGGCTGGATGTTCGGAGTCTGTTTCCAATAGCACCTTGTCGTGGCTGTGGGAAAGGTGAAGCACTACCAGTGATGAACTGCACTGTTGCAGAGAAAACTGGATCCTTGTCCAAAATGACTTTTTTACCCGCTGCTTGGTCAAATCTTGAAGGTCACTGGTGAGGCCAGGCAAGGAGAAACCAATGTCTGCCACCTCACTGGGCCTCCTGGGCATGTTCACACCTCCCACCCTGCAACCCCTCAGGAAATCGTCCCACTAGAGGGCACTGGGAGTCGATTTTCCATCCCCTTCTCTTAGTCCCTGCACTTTATTTGAGTTTCTCCTTGCTTAGTGTTCTCCCCATCTCTCCCTCCTCTTTGCTGGCCAGCTCAGACTGTTTAAATTGGAAATTATTTGTATTACTGTCTGTAAATAATAGATGAGGGAGTGAAGTGGAGTTGGTGTCCCTTCCATAAACTCCTCCTCACTTTAATTAGTGCGAAACAGCCTGGTGAGAATGCGAGCTGCCTTGATGCTGGTAATTAAAATTGAAACCACTGAAAAGCTGCTCTATTTTTTATCAGAGCTGCTGTTCGGAGCCGGGAGCCTGCGGACGGCTCTGCAGTAAAGAGTGATAATGAAGGTGTGAATTCCCGGAGGGAGGAGGGGCAGCTGTAGCGATGGCTGAACTTACACCAGATGAAAATGCAGGAGCAATTAGAGGTGGCTGTGTACAAGCTGGGCATCGGAGATTAGTTGGCACCTTGGGAACGTAGCAGGGAGGGACAGGGAAGGAGGAGGGATTTTTTTTTCCATTTTGAAAAAATTAAATAACAACAACAACAAAAAAAAAGGCGAGGGAAATGGTGGGTAACTTAAAATAAAGACAAACATGTGCAGTGTCCTTGCCTGGTTCTGCTGGCCTGCCTAAGCTAGGGATGGGAGGGATGATGGAAATGGTGCTGCAGTACAAGGCATGTGGGGTGGGAAACAATGGGGTACCTTGCATTGGGAACCAGCAGCATTGACCACATTGGGGTTTTCAGCAGCTCCATGGCTGCCCTTGCAGCAAAGGCATGGGCATGTTGCTGTCCTCAAGTGTGCTGTTCCTGGATGTGCATCTCAATGTCTCTGCGAGTCCTCTGTGTGCCCACCTACTCATCCAAAGCTAAGTGAGAACCACCAATGGCTCCTCATTTCCTATTAGGCTTTGGATCAGACCACATTTCTGAAAAATAACTGTTAACATGGATATCCAAGAGCAATGGCAGCAGCGACGGGACATGGAAGAGCACAAACAGAGACCTTTGTTATTGCTAGACAAAGAGGAGCTTGGGAAGAGTTACTCTCAGTAATCAGATGTTGTTATTAATTGCTTCATTCCCTGACACCTTCATCCTACTGTGAGCTCCACCAGACATCTCTTCTTGGCAGCAGAAAACATGAGATAACATAAGACAGTTGGTCAGAGCTGTGAGCCTGCAAAATCTTCTTCTGGCTACAGCCACCTTGCAAGGAAAACACTCTCTGAAATAAAAAGTATGTGAGACAGTGGTGCTTTGGGAGAAGAGAAGCTCCTCCATCCTCCAAGAGCTGATGGGAGCCTCCCAAAGGGCATCTCATTCCACCCTGGCTCGTTAGCTGCCTAGACACTGAGGAACACCTGAAGGTGTCAAATAGTTTTTATTTAGATTGAAGACAAGTTTTGCAGAAAGGAAGTCAAAGATGCTGTAAATAACCTGCACTGAGTCAGTTGTGGTTTCAGAGGGTGTTTCTTGGATCATGAACTGCTTACAGAGGCTGCAGCTCCATGGCAGCTTGTAATGCCATTCCCATTGTGAATTTGAGTTTTGAAGTAGAAAAAAGCTCGGATCTCCTCTCGAAAGTCTCAATAAGAAAAGAAAAGCCCAAATTTAAAAAACTGACTATGAAAGGAGAAAATTTAATCTAGCCTGTTATATCATGATCTTGGGAGAGGTTTAAAATAGCCTGTGCATTAGCATTCTTATGCACTAAGCAAGTTAAAAAACAATTGCTTAATTTGAAACATACACTTGGACTTTACCAGCGTGAAGAAACCAGATAATTTTTCACTGAAATGTTCAGCACACTTGGATTCCTAACAAACCCCATGTCTTTGTAGAATGAGCATTTTCGGTGAAAAGCTGCTGACCTTTTTTTCTTTGTCACTGAGTCACAGTAACAAAATATTTTTATACTCTAAATTTATCGCTTGATCTCCTGATGGAAGAATCTGAGAGAAGATTAAGGGCAAAGGAAGGAGAACTGAGGTGCCTACGGTTGGTGATTTTGTTTGGTTTTAGTTAATATGATATTCTCAGGAAAATGCTGATCCAGGTATAAAGGACTGTCCACAATGCTGACTAGTGCCTTAGCATATTAGTGAGATCTCAATGATTCATATTTATTTCCTGTATCTTCTCTGCCTGTGAGTTTCTAAGGTTTCTCTGTGACTTCATCAGTAAGGTACAGGCATCCCTCAGAGAGACTTTGCTAAACTCCCCAGAGTTTAGAAACTGGTAGTTTATAAACCCTGGAGGTGGGAAAGTTTAGAACCGTTTGGGGCTTAGAGACTCTGAAGAATTGTATTTTCACTTGTTTTCAGATTGTTGTAATGAGGCTGGTTTATTTTATTATAAACCAGGCAGGCCTTGCAGCTGAATTAAGCATTTGCTCACGATTGTATACCTCGTTCAACATTATTTTCTCGATTAATAGGTTTTATTCTATCACCTACTAGGCATTATATGAAAATGTGATGGAGCAGATTTCAAAACTGAGAGGGTGTTTTCTCAGGCCTGGGGGACATGTTTGATTATCAACTTGTTTCACACACTGGTCAGTGGCTTTTGTTTTTTAAACCAAAGAGAAGGAAGAATAGATTTGTATCTGAGCCATCTTGTGTACAGACAGGACTCTGAGTGTGCATTTTTGCTTTTCTAAATAACTTTTTCAAGACAACTGAGCTGTCAATTTGTTAGAGGGAAAAAATGACTCTTTAGAAAAGCTTATTTCCTTTACTGGAGGTTAGGAAATTCCCAGGGAAAAAAAAAGGCTTATTAGGATAGAACTAAGTTAGAAGATAAATTGAAATTCTTTGATTGAAAGTAATGTTATTAAAAAGTTTTAATTATTGAGAAGAAAATGTAGGAAAGGCACACAGAGCTAACATAAAAATGATTGGAAACTGGTAATTAAAACAAAATGCTTGAAAATTAAACATCACAAAATATGAAAATGCAAACGTGGCTCTGATTCATTGCAACACTTAAAACCTGGGATTGCTATTAAATCGTAGATGTCTGGTTGGAATTCTGTGGGTCTGTGTTCATGCTGAAAGTTGGGCAAATGCCGCAGGACTTTGCTGGCTGAGGCCACCAGATTCCAGATCCCTTCGTTATTCTCCCCCTTGCCATCTCTCACCATCCTCCATTTAGATTTCTACTCTAAAGCAAAACTTGTTGCTCTTTCAAGACTATATGGATGTTGCCTTCCCCAGGTGTTTTTGAAGTTTCATCAGTTCTACCTTTTCAAATGTTTAAGGCTTTATTTTGCAGTCCAAATACAATTATCTAAGTTATGAGTTGCATCTCTTTGCAAAGCACCAATTTCTGCTCAGCAAATGTTGCTTTTCTTGAGTGGCAGCCTGATGTTGAGTAGATCTCTACACAACATCTGGATTCTTCCAGAACCAAATCTTTTCTAACTCAGGAACATTTCATGAAGCAGTTTGCACTGGACAGTCGGTTCCCATTGTCAGTGAGCTGGTTTGGGAATCTGCATCACTGAAATATCGTAAGAAGCCCTTATATAAGCAAGAGGTGGGAAGTACCAGGATGCTTCTGTTAACATTTTTTGTACCAGAAAAACCACCACCCCTCTGATAGTCACAGCCAGACAAGACCCATCCAGCCTTCTTCTATTAACATACTGGGGTTTTCTACATGATCAGAACAGTGAATGGCACCTTTTTGCCACCCTTTGATGGAAACACTGCCTCATCCCCTCCACTGGGACATTTAGGAAAAACGTCTGAGCCCCACCCAGCACAGATGTGGCTCCTGCCACCCTCTTTGCCCACAGTGCTTCTTCCCAGAAGAGATCAAGAGAGAGCAATCTTAGACATGGAGGAAGCTAATTTGAATTGGATGTGAAGTTGTTACTAATTTAATGTTTATCCAATAACAAGGACTTTGCAAAACCCCTTACCTTTTCATGAGCCGCAGGTAACACTGTCAATTCATAATTGCTATGATTCCTTTATCCTGTGGTTTAATAAATAATTTACCTAAATTATTAAAATGAAAATTTCAACATTATTAAAAATTAACCAGGTTAAATGAGCAAACAGTAAATAGTGCTGGGACTGTCCTGCGTGATAAGAGTCCATAGATTTTATTATCTTTTTCCCAGGCGCAGAGGGGACATTCCTGCCTCCCCCTCTCCCTCCCTCCCTCCACTTCCACTACTCTACTCTTGTCTTTCACAAACTCCTCTCCTTGATATTAGTTTTCTTCACAGCCTGTTTTTTAATCTTCGTGCCCTATTCTACACTACTGGTTTACTCTTCTTTCCCATGAACCCTCTCCCTCCCTGCCATCTTTTCTCTGCACACTGTATTCTGCACACATATGTAGCACAAGATGCCTGGTGGGCCTTTTTGTGCTTTTTTTACTTTGATCTGTGGCTGGCAAGCCCATCTGATGCCAGGAAGACATAGATCCAGGAGAACATATGATCTCCAAAGAGCAGAGAGTTTGTCAGGTCTTCAGGATACGGGCTGCTTCCATTCATGAAAAATTTATTAAATTCTGACTGCTCTTAAAGGATCGCAGCTCTGTCATTTTTAATTGAAACATTCAGTTTGCCCAAAATGAAGTGCTCCATCTTTCAGGCTGTATCTCTTGCCAGATTTTTTTTTTCTTCTCTGTAATTCCTGCTGAACTGCTCCTTCTGCTGTTTTCTGGCAGAATTCCTCGTTGACTTAAAAGGGTTCCCCCCCTCCAGGCTCCATCCCATCCGCTTTCCCTTTCAGCACGTGGGAGTCCTGGAAATGGCCTTTCCTCCTGCCTGGCATTTTTCACAGAGAACGTTTGCACCAGTGCAGACTTAAGGGCACAGACACAGCTGATCTTCTCCTGCAGACCTGGGAGAATGAGACACCCAGCTCCTGCTGAGTTTTGGTAAGAGCTTAGTGCCAGCAAAACTGTTGACAATACTATTCCACATCCACTCCAGACACCTGAGCACTGACAGGAAGATGTGGACTTGCTAATTTTTTCTAACCACACTCATCCTTCTGCTAAGAGACCACAGAGTAAGTCAGGTAACATTTGCCACTGAAATTTGGCTTTGTAGACAGGTCCCATCCTATCCCTTTCTGACCAGCCCTTGTGTAGTTTCCAGGATTGCTACAGCCCTGTTTAGGATGGAAAGTGAAGGGAAAAATCCCAACTGCATACAGAAGCAGAGGTGGTGTAAGCCAGAAGAATGGCTTAGCTGGATGGTGTCTGGGAGACCATATCTGGAGTGGCTGCTCCTACAACATGTCCCTAGAGGTAAAGCCCCAAGGATATAGTCAAAGTGAAGGCAAACGGAGGCACTAAGGCAGTGATGAGACCCAGAGCCTATAAAACACAGGAGCTGTGTCCATGGGGAACACGGCTGTTATTGACTGCACTGTCACATGGCATGGCCCTTTCTTTCCACAGTCAAAGCTGGTATCTGAATCACTTTGGATTTTAACCACAATTAAAGAGCTAATCAAGGTCAACAGCTCCTTTCAAATACACTTTAGTGCAAAATCCTAATGCAGGAATTACACAAATTGATATTGTCAATATAATGGATTCAAACCAATTGTGCTAAACAAGGTTGTATCAAGTCTGCACTCTGTATTAGGTGAGGGCTAATTCTGTCTAGCAGCAGTGGAGGCAAACAGTAAAACAGATATATCAAGTCTTCACAGTCTGGATTTATTACTGAGGTGGTTTTTACTACCCTCAAAGAATTCATTAGTCTAAGAAAACAGTGCAGTTCCAAGGATTCAGTTCCATTCAGAAGGCAGAATGCACAAAATTGAATGAATGCAATCCTTTGGTCTAATATACAGGACATACAAGGAAGGGCCAGTCAAGAGAAATGGTGAGCCTGGAGAATAAATCTAAGCAGCAGCCTTTGGTGAAAAAGGAGGTGACAAAAGACTCTGCTCAGGTACCCAAATAAATTGCACTGCTTGAGACATCCTAAAGTATCCAAGACACCAGGCATAGCTGGAAGATGTGACAAGAGACCTGTAGAAAACCCATGTTCTTCCAGCATGGCAGATACTCTAGAGCATCTCAGAAGGACCTGGCCTCTTTTTTGCTTTTCCTCTGAGGTTCTTAAAGGTTTCATCAATGTCAAACACTTTGACACTCCAGGTGGTCCCTTTCCAGTAGGTGTGAATGTTACTGTTCCCTGTTAGGCTGTGGATTTAGAGACACACCTGTAATCACTCAGTGAATCAGCAATGCTTTTTTTCCCCCTGTGTTGTTTCTCACCTAGATTCTAATATTTCTGCTGTGAAAGAATATCTGGTTGCTTTTTGTCAATGTTTTCTTTTAATTGAAGCTAATGGTATCCCCAGAGTGGCAAGACCCAAGAAGAGAGAACTTCACCCAGGGAATGGGGGACCCCCAGCACTACAGAGCACTGCTGCCTAGGAGTGGAGAGCTGCAGTTGACAGAACTGTTGGAGATATGTCTGCCCATGCATCTGTCAGAGGAGCACATGGGGCCAATCCTTCCAGTGCCCTTTCCTCTTGGCAGCACAAAGGCAGCCCAACACCATGAGCAAAAGGGACACTGCATTTGTTGCTCTGTATGAGGAAAAGAAGATCCTTGTCCAGTGAACTACTGGTGTGATGGACATTTGGTTAAGAGTTTGTCCTGGGAAAATGGCGCCTGGTAAAGAATCAGCCTAGTTCACGTATTGGAGATGGTGCTTTTATTCCAACAGGTAATGGGGCATTAGATGCCATTGGAAAGTTTCTTCTCAGCTTTGTAGACATGACCTAACTCTTTCCCTTCATCTCACCACTCACTTTTTGACTCCACTCCTCAGAGGAAGTGTGTGGAGTGACCCCAGCCCTTGCTCCCATCCTCCAAACTGCTTTGAATGGTGGGAGACAGTCAACCTTTCCGGGGTCCGTGTGAAAGAAGCTAAATGAGAACATGAAGGTGGTAATAGAGTGGAAGCAGAGCAAAGAAAGCCTCACTGATGGATTATTAGGCACTGTCAAAGTTTCAGCAGAGTGGAAAACTTGGAGGCTGGAGTGAGTAGTAACCCATGAAAAATCACCTCTTCCTTTTCCTGTTCATGGCAGGGCAGCGTGTCCAGATCAAAGCCACTCGTCACTGCCCGGCCTCAGTCCCACGATTTACGAGGCACTGGGGCACCAGCCCATTAACAGCCCTGGTAATTCATTGCAAGGACAACAGGAGGTGTAAATCCCCTCCCCTCCAAACTTACACATTTCCCTAATTGTTCCCCCCATTAGTGGACCTGGACATCAGAGGGGCTGATGTTTCGAATGAGAAAGGCCACAAGAGGTGCAACAGGGAAGACTGAGGAGAGTCTGGGATGGTCAGTGTGGGTGAGAGAAGTATGGCCCAAGAGGCAGACCCACTTTCTTCTGCACCCATTAAGCAGCAAAAAATCTCATTGGTTTTAATTGCATTTTAACCTTCCGGAGCATCTCTTGTCTGTTTCCCTTGGGATCGGTGTTGGAGAAGGAACATGTTTCACGCACATGGGGAGCTGGGAGGCCTCTGCCTTTTTTCAAGGTTTCTGAGACACCGAGCTTTACACACAGGGTAGTCCCTGCTGCCAGCAGCTGAATCAGAGGCTCAACAACACCAAAATCATTGATGGCAGCAGGTAACACCAGTTAAGGGGAGATATGAGGTCCCAACATGCTTAGGAACCTGAAGGCCTCACAACAAGGTGGAGAACATTCGTCTAGTATTCCATCACTTTACTGGCAGCACTCAGACATACGGTCTTCTGCAACTTGCCTGCATTCAAAAATACCTTTGCAGGAAGAAAATTCTTTGTTGTTTTCCAAAGATAACAAATATCAGATTTGTTATTTGTTTTCTTGTGTCTGGCTAATCCATCCATTCCTGCTCTCTCTCTTTCTCTCTGTCTTTACCTTCCCCTTAGTCTTTCAGGTCCCACTTTTTATTTCCCATCACCATTTCCCATGTCATACTCCATTTTCCTTGCATTACTATCTTTCTTCTCTTCCGTGCTTGGCTCCGGCTGTTTCTGGCTTACAGAAAGTCTCCTTCAGTTTGCTCTTCCCTGACTTCTTTCTTTCTCCTACTGTTGTCTGTGTTAATGCTCAACTCTGTAATGTTAGCTAATATTTGATGTCAGAAAACTTGTCTCCACTGTATAATCAGGTTTAAAACACCTACATATTCACAAGAAAACTTTGAATGTTGAGTTTTCCTCTTCAAGAATCTGTACACTAGAACTAAATCCTCATCAGAGGTGCTTGCCTTTAAGAGCAGCAGTAGAGATAAATAGGCTCTGAAGCTGAAATGGAAGGCTTACAAGTAGTATTCAGTAAGTGAGATAAGATGACCAGATCAGTGGAGTGTTTTCTTGCAAAAATCTTTCAAATTTCTCTTTTAAAAAGGCCTTTTAAAAATTAATTCCACTGCAGTTTCTTTTTTGTCATTTTTAAGTCACCACTTATCAATTCTTTTTGAAGCAAAACTAGAAACAGATTTCCATCAATTTCCCTCAGAAACTCATTTTCTTTTTCCTACTCCGAAGTTCACAAGAAATAAGGCTAATTTCCCAACCACTGGTTGCTGTGCACTTGACCCCATGGTCACAGGAGCAGGCAGATGTGGCTCCAAGACAGGAGAGCCCTGGTTTACTGGTTTGGCTCAGCATGGGACAGGGAAGTGACCAGCTAAATGGGGATTGAAGAGGTCTGAGTGTTTCCTGTTCCTCCTCACCAAGTAAATGCTGGTCTTTAAAACATGACCAAGAATGCAAATCAGGCAATGATCTTTAGTTAAAATATAACCCAAAAGGGGGTAAATGGAGAGAAAGTGCAAATGAGAAGATACTAGTCTAGCTGGGAGAAAAGGTTATTGTTATGGTAAAAATTTGGAAGGACAATCTATGCAATTTGGGTTCATAAATTCCTGCCTCTTAGAAATGTGATCTAGGCACCTCTGTCCTTTTTAGGTGCAAGAAGTTTAATTCTGGTTAAGTGGAAGGAACAATTCCATGAACTAGTTATAGCAGAGAAAAGGAAAGTTAGGGCACTTTGCCAGCCATGACTTGTTGGAAAGCAGATCTCAGCCTCACATGAAGCTTCTCCAGGGTCCACAACCCTGGGAGGACACAAGAATGAGACAAGAAAAGGTTTTGATGTCTTATCTGTGTTACTTTATCAGAAAGGAACCTTGTAAATGTTCATGGATGTTGCCATGGGATTTAGAGACATTTTAAAACTCAGGGTTATGATTCACTCCCACTTCTGAAGGCAGATGATTGGTCTTCACCATTGAGAAGACAAGGGATGAGATGAACCCCTTCAGCAGAGAGAAATAAAGCAGGGCCATGAGATGATAAACTTTGATACTGCACAGAAGTCCAGCATGTGAAAAGGCAGAGTCTCCACCACGTCTTGTAACACATGTGAAACCCATCAGGGTCATTGTTCTCATGATATTCTGTTGTCTGAGCCATAACACGGCACCCTACAGGGAGGGACAGGCATCCTGTGGGCAGGGGGAAGAGCTATCTGTGCTTTTAAGAGGTTGGCTGGGAATTAAGAGAATACTTTACGGTGGTTACACTCTGAATTTATAGTTTCCTCCTCTTGCTTTTTAATGTTCTCCTGCCAAATTACCTATCATTTGTCCCATAACATCAAGCTGCCCTGTGGCCTGACATGTCCCAGCACCACCTGGGACACATGAAAGAATATAAACTAAACCATTTTTCACAGAAAAAGGACTACACTGCAGAATGTGGATTCTTTTCTGGACCTAAACCCTACTTGTCCAGACTCTTAGGTCAGGATTTCATAGATTTGTTGTCATGTAATAGGACAATGGAGACATTTAAATACAGAGCAGAATTTTCTTATTACAGAAGTGTGACTTGGACACTCCATTTCAGAAAGGCTTTTGGCTGTGAAGTTCAGCAAAGATCTACAACTTATTAACTAACCTTTATGTCTTACTGCTTAAAGGTCTGAGCTACTCTGCACACATCTGTTCTCAAGAGATAGAAGAAGGTTCATCATCACTGTCTTCCAGAGATTACTTGAAGGTGAGTCGTTGCCTCAAAGGGTTTGGTAAACTGTGTAAAACATTTATGGAAATCTGACCATGTTCTGTGGATGCTTGGCCTTCAAAGCAGACTCTAAAACTTAAGGCTGTGTAGTCCCAAGGGAGAAAGCCTACTGATAGTAGAGAAAATAAAGCCTTCTCCACAGGCGGCACTGTTAACATGACCTTTGTTTCAGAGACTTGGTCAGGGTTTACAGCTGCTTCTCTGTGTGTCCTCGGGTCTGCCTATGTCTTCATTAAGGTCTTTTCTGGTCTCACAGGCTGTGTCCTCCTGTGTCCCTCTGCAGCTGACCCATTCCTCCTGCAATGCCTGTCTCTTCCCAGCAGGGAGCACCGGAGCTGAGGATGCCATGTGTGGACTTCCAGCAGAGCTTTTCCCTGTCACATGTGCCACCACTAGGACCAGAAATACAAGCCCAGCAGTGAGAATGAGCTGCCTTTTCTCAAAACTGCCCTGCCTGATGTTGTGTTCCAGCAGTTCACCTCAGTGGCTCTAAAATAATTAGGAGGTTTGAAGTTTCACACGCCTCAGCAGATAGAGACAGGACAACTCATCTGTTACCGCAGCCCCAGTGCACAATGCTTTGTAATGATCTGGGGAATCCTGAACTTGGAAACCTCTCCTTGACCTTTGCCTGAGAGTAGGGTCACCCCCAATATCCGGGGTAGATGCTGGTTGAGCTTGTGTACCAGTCTCTCAGCAGCAGCGCAGGGAACTCAAGCGTCCCGACACAGGGCATCACCTGCCAACTCAAGCATTAAACATTAATCCTGGTAGGACTTTCACTCCTCTGTCTCTGAGGGAAAAGCAGATTAGGAATTTGATCTCCCAAGATTACTGTGTGAAAGTCGCCCTTGAATAGGTTCCCTGTAGTTTGTCCATCACTTTTGGAGTTTTGCCTTTTGTTAGATGCTGCTGCCCTTTGGACTTGGTTTTTTTAAGGTTTTCTTCTATCACCTCCTTAGGGATTGCGGAGGGACCTGGTGCTGGAGTATATTATATGTACGGAGTATATATTTATGTATCCTCCAAATCTGGAGAATCCTCAAGGGTTGTGAGGTCTCCCTCAAAAGCATAGTGCCTACACTGTGGGGCTCCATGGCCAAAAGAAAGCTTGAGGGTGTTGCTGGGACTGTGAGAAGGCCATAATTACACAAGAGAAACAAATTATCTGTGTGCAGTAGTAGCTATTTGCCCTGTAGACAGGATGAAGGAATAACTGCTCATCCCTTGCCTGTGCCTGTCAGGGCTGGGCAAAGGCAGCCACAGCATCTGAGGTTTGGGAAAGGCAGCGAGCTGAGCCTGTGTTGAAATGAAAAAGGGGGAAAATTACAAAGAGGAATTCTTTCCAAGATCTGTTTTCCTTGGGATGAGCAGACTGATGATTTAGCAAGACTGCCTGGTTGTTTTTCCATGTCACTGCCTTTGGCCCCTTGTTTGGAGCAGCTGAGCCAGAGAAATGGGAAGGCAGCAAAATCTGAGGAGCAGAGCCAGAGCTGGGGTTGGCATTCATAGAGCAGTCTTGTGTCTGGAAAACCCACCAGAAACAGCAGGAGGCCACAGGAACATCCTTCAGTGGGTATTTTATCCTCTGACCCTTGGACTGAGCTTCCACCAAGGTCAACATCAGTACGCACAGGATCCTGCAGCACCTTTTCCTCTATCCCAAGGTGTATAAGGAACAACAAGCCCAAGGAAATGGCGTTCCAACCAGAGCCCTTTTCCCATCCAAATTTCTTTACAAGCTCTCGGTGATCCCAGACTGTCACCACAGCCTTCACCCCACAGAGGTGCTGCAGACCAGTGGAAGGAAAGTCCTTCCCTATCTGCCTACCATTTCATGCTCAACACTATTGTGTGCAGCTCCAAAAACCCTCCAGTCTGCCTCCAGTGCCTTGGCTGGGTCCTGCCATGCTGGAGGCAGTCAGCCTCTACCCAAAAAGCTCCTACAAAGTCAGGTCAGATGCCCCATGTGTCCCCAGCTTCTCCTATTGCTGTGGGTGTATTGCTGTATGTGTGGAGAACCTGCTGGCTGTGCCTGGCGAGAAGGTGGCAGTGCCAAGTGTGATGCTGTTTAATTCGCGTTGCCGTTCTCCACCGACAGCACCTCTCACAGGGATTGCAGAGTAGCCAGCACGCTGTGGTTGGATTGAGCAGGCAGATTTAATTAAGTTGCGATTTAATTACCTATCAGCATCCCTATTTAATAAAGCTCAGGAGGATTTTAATTTTGAAAAAATAATAATAATAAATGATATGGCCTGTCACAGAGCGGCAGTAAGGGCACACAGTCCAGGCAGGATGGCGTTGCTGGGAATGTCCCTGCCCTTTGGGATAAGGCAGGATGTGGTCAGGCTCAGATAGTTTGTGAGAGATAGCAAGGCGAGGAGCATGACCCTTGGCAACTGGCATGACATGCTTGGGGCTCACCTCTGGGCACTCCTGCCTCCCCTTGCTCGTTTTGCCTCTTCATACAGAGATTCAAAGGGACTTAGGAGCCTGTGCTCACTGCCCACAGCCCCATATTTTCCAGAATATGGTTTGTTGGTTTTGCTGTCTGAAGAAGATTCCTACCTCTGATGGGACGCTGGCTCTTGGAGTGGTTGGCACTTCTCTGGTGCCCTTGCTGGACACCAAATCCAGGGAATGGATGATACTTGGTTTTTATGGTGAGGTTTTGAATATGCTGAGAGAGACTCAGTGGGCTATTTTAACCTGAGGTTTAGTTTCGATTCACTACACCAAAGTCAAAGCGCAGATCCCTGGCTATCTGTGATCCTCAGGATCATCAGAATTTGGAGGGGTTTGGAGAAGGCACTTTGGCTCATCCCTGATGTCAGCTAGTGGCCATGCCCAGCATGTGGAAGAATTTCCAGCAAAGACATTCATCCACTTTAGCACTTTAGCTATTATCTCTTTCCAAGCACCTCCCAGCCTCACTAACTTGTACACAACATTAATCTAACTGTTTTGCTGAAGATGTTTCCTAAGGGTTTAATTGTGCTTGAGGTTTTATTTCTTTTGGTCCAGACCCAGCCCCGTGACAAGCAGACGTGGTCGTTATCCCAGGGTGAGACTCACCAGCTTTACGTGAGCTCAGATGGCGGACGAGGACCTTCTGCTCTTTGCTACCAGTGGGGTTGGGCTTCTTGTTCTGCCATCTGTGTTCATTCTGGTTTCTGGTTTAGAGCTTTTCCTTAATGGAGGATCACCCGAGACCTTTGTGTCTTGCAGGGCCCCATTGCATCTCCCCACTGATGAGGATATGTCAGTACCAAGTTTAGCACTTCTTAAACTATAATAACTGTAAACACAATATAAAAGAAGCAGTGTTTTAAGCAAGAAAAATGAAGAAAAGCCCAAATCCTTCCCTAGTCACCAGCATCACACCAGATGAGATTCAGTCCGAATTCTAAAATACCTCCAAGGGGATAATATATCCATATGTGCTTCCCACCTGCACCTGGGACAGCACATATGGCTTCCTTAGCTCTTCCTCTGGCCTCTGAAAGACATCTAGATTTGTGACACTCACTTTTACACACCCCTCAGTCAGGCATAGTGGGTACCCTCCCTTTGTTGCCCCCCAAAGCCACTTTCCAACAGGGAAAACATCTGAGATGGAGAGAACAGACCTTGATATTTCTATTGTTTCATGGTAACAGCGCCTGTCCTGAGACCCCAGGCCTGACAGATTGACATAACAGGTTAATAAGTGCTTTCCACTTCTCCTAAAGGCTAATTAAATATTAATCCACTTGGTGAGGTCAGCAAAAATAACAAACAATTGGCAGAGTGAAATTCGTTTAATTAATTCTCCTGTGGAGGTTTTTTAAGCATCTTCCTCCCCTGGCACACCACTGCCTCGGCTGCAGTAACCTACAGTGAAATCAGAACTTATTGGTTCTGGGCCTGCTTTTCTCAGATATTTAATTTTGTTTCTTTTGGTTTGCTTGTTTTTTAGTTTCTGAATGCTTGTTGGGTATTGCCCAGGGCTCTAAGCACAGACGTAAGAAAAGATAAAGAAGAGAATGCAGAAGTGGAGGGTGATGATGAGGAAGAAGAGGCGGAAAATCTCCTTAAGGATAACTGCAACAGAACGCCTTGAACATTCCATTTAATGGCTGGCTTGGTCTTTCAGTAGAACAGGGTCACTTGCAATGTAATGTAATTCATAGATTCATAAAATCATTAAGGTTGGAAAAGGACTCTGAGATCGTCAAGTCCAGCCTTTGACTGAATATCACCCACTAAATCATACTGTGAAGTGCTACATCTACTCATTTTTTGAACACTTCCAGGGATGGGGACCCCACCACTTTCATGGGGAGCCTGTTCCAATGCTTAACCACTCCTTCAGTTCGTAATTTTTTTCTTAATATACAAATCAAACCTCCCCTGGCACAACTTGAGGCCATTTCCCTTTGTCCTATCATCTGACTAATGATCTCTATTCACAGAATCACAGAATATTCTGAGTTGGAAGGAACCCACAACTCCAACTCTTAAACAGCACCACTGCCTCCCGGCAGGAATCAGACCCAGGCCTCCTGTGTGACAGGCGGGGACACTTGCCATATACTAAAGTGGATTTTTGTTTCCAACAGTCCTACAGCAAGACTCCATTTACTTTGGTTTTATCTCCATTAAAGCATCTCACTGCATTACAGGAGATGCCAAGCCTTGCTCTGGAGACAGAGCTCTTGCTGTCTGCTGTGCCCACCACCCTTAATATGAGCACATTGCCGGCTTACTCAGTATAATTCAACTCACTTCCAAAGAATCTGCCCAGAAGTGCTGCCTGCTGGCATCCAGCTGCATTTGGAACATTGCTGGATGTGGCACCTCGCTGCACTGCAGCAAGGAACACTGCATTTATGTTCATCCCTCCACACCACAACTGATGTAGACACAGCAACTGGAAACAGGCAAGAAAGACCGGGAACTTCTCCTGTCTCTGCTAGAGTACAGGCCCATTACAGAAAAAATTTCTTGAGTGACCTCAGTCTCCTCTGTCACAGCCTTTGTGCTACAGTGTGCCCAGAATGCTGAATGGGATCACAGGACTTGGGGCATCTGTCACTACAGAAATCACACAGCTGATGCCCCTCAGCCTTGGTGGGGGTGGCATGGAGTACAAGGGGGATCCAGTCATCTCAGCCAGACTTTAGGTAAGCCTTTGGGTGCCTCCTTACTGCTGTAATCTTGGGAATGAGAGAGAAAGGGCAGCTGCAGAAGCCAGCATGACCGGGGACTCCAAAATGCACTCTTATGAACAAATAGTAGAAACTTCCAAAAGAAAGGGACTCAGAAAAAAAAAAAAAGTCTTCATACATAGAAGCTGCACTGACTCTGTCTCCAGATATTTCTCCAATTATCTGTCTGGAGTGGGGTGTCCCCATGGACACTCCATGGCTGCAACCCACACCCTTTCAGCATGATGGGAAAATATCTTCCAGGCACTGGCCCAGACTTGGGGAGAACTGAGGGAAGTAGAGAAACTTTCCCTGGGCTACTGCTTTAGTTCCATGTTAATTTTTTATTTATCTGAATGTGTCACTGGAAGGGTTTTCAAAGTGAGTCTAAAGTAATTAGGCACTCCTGCTGATGGATTGCACTGGAGAGACATGTGGATTATTTATTACAAAGTCACTTGCTGGAAAGGTTAGAGGCTGAGAAGTAATTATTTTTTCCTTTTCTTCCTTTTTTTTTTCTTTTTTTAAGTGGAGGAATCAGCAGGGGAGAGCAGCTAAAATTCCTCTGCAAAATATTCCATCCTGACTGAGTTCTCCTTTTGTCTCTTTTCCCATGGTGGTAAATGGGACAGGTCCTCTAAGGAAGAGCTCATAAAGCCTTGACTTCTCAAAGTGTGTTTTGTGTTGAGAACCCTGCCTAGCACCCACTCTTCACACCAGGGACCCCTGGGGGTTCCCCACTCATTGACCTCAGCATGTCATACCTGCAGCCAGGGTCAGTTTTGAGGCTGCCCAGCTCACCCAACCAAGGCCACAAAGCCTGGGAGGATGGCTGGTTTGCCTGGCATATCTGGCACGGGTGGTTAGTTTGAGCAATACCAGGAGGATTCAACGCTTCCAGCAACCTCAGCTGCCTCCTTCTCTCCTGCCTTGTAATCTGTGTCTAGGATGGGAATTGAATCCAAAGAAACGCAATCCTCGACCTTGAAAAACAAAGCCAGGCTTGGCGCAGTCTATGGATGAATATGCAACAGCCCTAATCAGGAATGCTTTGTCAGAAAGGGGATAATTGTGGCTAACTACGTGTTAGTGTAGCGCAGGATCTTCAGGCTTCTAACAGCTTCTAAAATCCAGCTCCATTTTTGGTGAGAAAGCAATTTGTCACTGGAGAGTTCAGTTCCTGTTGGACAGTGTTAGTGTTGCATAAACTGCACAAAGCCTGGTGACATCCAGAGTAAGGGGTGGGGTCAGGAATTCGAGGATGGACTTGGGGGTGTGGTGTTGACACAGGGAAGTTGAGAGGATCCAGCGCCAACAGCTCTGCTCTGTTTGTGTTCTTTAAATAGTGCCCAATGCCATGGCATCTGGACAGGTATTATCTTTACAGGCCCTTGCCAAGGAAAAAAAAAGACATGCTGAGTAACCCTTGTCTCCTTGCAGAGGTCAGTTTATTTTTAAGTGAAAAATTATATGAGCTGCTCAAGACTAGTGAGGAGCAGGTATCTGTTCTGAGGACCTCCCAGTCCTATGTTCTCATTGCCTCGCTATGTTTCCCGTGGTCCAGATCTGGCCACGCGTCAACACATCCCAGGGAAGACCCTGCCTGTGATGTCACCACCCGCACTAGTCCTTCCAGACTCCTCTAGGGTGCCTGGCTTGGGGGACAGCCTGCATTCCCAGGGCTCACTGTGCACGCCTGGCCTCCAGGCCACCCAGGCAGAGCTCTCATCTGACAGCAGCAACTCTGGTTTGTGGTATTTATAGATCCCATCCATGTCCTCGGCAAGGAAGGCATCTATAATCTCTTACAGATGTTGGTGAGAACAAAGCCAGCCAGTGACTCGAAAGGACCGCCTAGCAGAGTAATGGATGGAGACCTATTACTTAGTCACATCTGACATTCCTCCCCCTGCACTCTCTTCTTCTTCCCCAGGAGACGCATTGGGGCCTGCCTGATGCTCCCCAGTGCCCAAAAATCTCCACCTGGGGAGGCACGTGTCTGCATTCCTCACGGAAGGAGTGTCTAGAAACTGTCTTCAATTGTTCTCTAAAGGGGGTAGAAGTTTTGAAAATCCCAAAAGATACATGAACAAAGGAGGAAGAGCACAGGAAGATGCCCCTGCATGCTGATGAAGCATGAGGCTCCTGCCTGGTGGACAGGTTGCTTTGACAGGTACAGCCATTGCAAGGTGCTCCTTGCCAGCTCTCCTGGGGCCTTGGGGTCTGGTGACATCCATGCCACCTTGCTGCACCTGGCTTTCCCACACATCAGGGAGTTTTGCCTTGCCCCAAAACCTTGTATTGCCATCTCAAGTTTTCTCTTGCAGTTGTCTATGTTGCCTGCACAGGAACAAAAATCTTCTCTCATCTCTTCAGCATCCTTTCTCTTTTAATTCATCATCTCCAATTTTCTCTTCATCTCTAGGTCAAAGCTCACGCTTAAATTCTCCCTTCTTCACCCTTCTCTTTCTTTGCCTTTTCTGGACCTTTTCTTTGCCTTCCTCCAGTTTCCCTCTTGCCCTGCCCCAAATCCCGCCCTGCCTTCTGTGCAGGGATACTAGTACTTGACAGTGCTGGCATGGGGCCACTCGGCTACCCCAGGCTCTGGTGGAGCATGTCCTGTCCTTGTTTTCAGGTCAGTGTCCTGTCTGCCAGGAACCCAACTGTTTGCCTGGCAAAAACCAAGGAGTGAGATCTGATTAGGAATTTACATGCCTTGATGTTGTCATCTGCCCCTCAGCCACTGCCCAGGACCTGAGCCCTTTTTTTGGTTGTCCTATGGAGGATTTTAGAAGAGTGTTGGGAGCTGATAAGGAGCAGTAAGCTCATGCACTCACACCCTAAGCAGGTGAACTCAAAGTAGCACTGGCAAAGGGGATGAGCCAGCTTAGCTGAAAATGAAGCATGTGGAGCTGCTGGACACAGACTTCTGGCAGCATGGAGGGAAGGAGGGGTGTGTTGCTTGGAGAGGTTTGACTGGGAAAGCAGCGCCAGCTCCCGTCCCCTCTGCCCTTAATTGCACAAGGATCTGCAGCCAAGCAACTTTTTAATGAGGGTCCAATTCGTAACATATGCATTTTCCTTGAATCATTGCTAGAAATAACTTTGAGGTCATATATCCTGGCTGACCACCTGCTGAGCTGGGTGTAGTGTTGGGGGGCTCAGCTATTTCAGGTGTTTTGGAGCTGTTTGGGAGCCCATTGAGCAGCTCCCTGGCTGCTAGTCCTGTCCCACTACACCATGCTACAACTGCATCTCACTTGCTTTTAATCACATCTACTGTGGACTTCATAGTGTCCAAAAAATTCACTGTAGGGATCAAGACAACAGATAGAGGGAAGTTCAAGTCTCAAATCTTTTGCCTCTGAGGCAGATGTGCTAATGCTTTCCTCCTTACTGCAGTGTGGCCTCCCAGATGGCCATAGAGGAATTTGTATCTGGAATTTCCTATAAGTTGAAGAGGCTGTTAAACCCTGATTAAAGCTGACTGTGGGGAAAAGGATCCCTTTGGAGACCTCCTTCAAGGCTTCAGTTCCTTACCAGTGCAGACTCTATAGAGAGGGAGGCAGGATGGACAAATGGGCAGGCAGTGGGTTGGCAGCAATTGGCAGAATGGTGACTTTGTACTGAGCCACACCACGACTGGCCAAGGCCCTTTTAATGAGTTACTCTGGTCAGGGAAGCCCACTGAGACAATATTCACATTGATGTACGGGCTAATGGCAAAACCGGCTTCCAAACCTGTGGCGGCCAAAGGAGGGAGAAGGGCGGCCTCCTGCACACAGCGGGGACCAGTGCCAACCGAGGTCGAGCAGAGAAAGGGAGGTGCCTTGTCCCATTGCCCATGTCCACTGCACATGGGACAGATCTCCCTTTGCATTTATTGGGGGTTTTCCTTCTCACCAGCCCCAGCCCCCTGCCCAGCCCCTCTGGTAGCAGTTTGGGGGGGGGGTGCAGGGCCTCCCTGGTCTGTCCCCTCCTCTGCGAGAGTGGCCGCACAGCCAACGCAGCCCTTGGCGGGGGGAACCAAACACAGTAACTGTTTAACGATTTAACTGCACTAATGAATATTGGGCCAGATATTTTCAAGGCCTGTTCAGACTGATTACTTGGAGAGCTGAGTATGTCTACCAATTACCCAGGCAATTAGGCAACTAATTAAACACTTACCCTCAGCTTCATAAACAGAAGAGAGAGAGAGAGAGGAAAAAAAATAGGTGGGAGGGAGAGAGCTGGCTCCGGTTTCTGTGAAATATTAGCTGTCAGAAATTGCTGCTTGCAAGGAAAGGTGCACAAAGGCAGATGGATCTGGGCAGACAGAAAGACTGACAACATGCACAGGGGAGTAAAGCCATCAGACTCTTCACTTTGCCAGTGCCAACAGCGTGGGAGGGTGTGGAGCCACTGGGTCTGCCCTGCCTCGTCAGGCAATGGGCTGCAGGACATGTCCAAGCCATCATTCTCTGCCCCTTTCCTGCTTGCCTGTGACCAGTGAGGCTGCAGAACCAGAGCTCATCAACACACCGTCATCTGGCATGGTGCTGGAAGAGAGGTGCCACGGAGGATGCTCAATTCCAAGCACCCAACATCTCCTGCTCCATGCAAAAACGCACATGGTGAGACAGGAGCAAGCTACAAGCCAGACTGCTGGGAGAATTGCTTTGTGATGGAGAATAAGCAGAAATGGACCCAGAGGGTGCCGGCAGTAAGGCTGTGCCAGAACCATGGTTTCATACTTTTAGATATCTAGGATTAAAGCTGGTCACCAGCTCAACGTCTTGCCAAGGGTCAGATGGAAAGAATGTTGCTAGAGGGTATTCAGAAACACCTAGGGCTTTGGGCAGATTTTGAGAAATAGCTCTTGCCTGGAAAAAAAATTGAAAACACTGGGAAAAGGTGGAAATATTTTTATTATTTTTAAAATTATTTTAAAATTATTTTGCTATACATCTTTCCTTTTTAAAATAGGCTTGCCCCTCCATTTTCAAAGGTACATTTTGGAGTATTTGAAGACTGCATGGGTGCTGTGCTCCTGCATGATGCCCCAGTGAATATGATGAACGTGCTTGAACGTGCTTGAAGGCCCAAGAAGCCACCAGTCATACTCTTTGTAGCAGCTTGTGAGGACATCTGTCAATTTTTAGATGCATTGAATCTTCATGACATTTCTTTGTCCACCCAGGTGCAAATGTGTAACCAGAATGGGATTGGAAACAAGCTCAATGATAGAGTATTTCCACATCACAGCCACTTCCACATCACTTGGTGTTCCCTGTCTTATTAGATACAATTTTGCATGTTCTCTGATACCTTTTGCATGTTCTCTGGGATATTCTCTGATCTAAAAGGACAGGAGGAAAAACCTGAATTCTCTCAACATTAGGACACTCTGATAGCATAGACCTATTTACTCTCTTTTGATACTCTTCATCTTGGAGCTGCCTTCTGAAGACAATAGGAAGATATTGGTTATTGGGGGTAATTCTGAATATTTCAGAAGACAAAATCAGCCTCATGAATGTGGGATACTGCAGGAGACATCTTGACAAGCTATGTATTGTTAGTGTGGGCAGATGGACTTCATCTCGCTTGTGAATATTCCGATAGAGATGTACCTTTGCTGAGAGTGGTGAAGGAGCTGGTAGGAATAACTGGATGTGACACACGGTTGATAATGCACAGATGGCACTTAACAAGGTAAATGAGTGAGCTGATGGGCTTCACTGGAGCCTTCAGACAAGGCAGAGATGGAGTTTGCATAGCCCTGGAGTTTGGATGACCCAGCGGTAATGAACAGAAGAGCTCTCACGGTACCTACTCAAATGGCACATCTGGGTTCCAGGGCAGCTATAGCTGCCTATTTCCTCTAAGTTCTCCAAGACTTTTTCACTCTGGCATTGTGGCTCGTCAGATCACCAAGATGTGTTTCATTTCTGGACTCATTGCTCAAGTCTCTCCACAATCTCGTTTCCTTAAGCTGCTGGCTCCTGGCTGAGCATCTTGACTTCCTAAGACCACAACTGCCTTGTTCTCTGATGTTTTTGCAGTTCACTTCTCCATGTCATTTTACTTCCCAGATGTGCATCACTCGTCACACTGGATTAAACAACCCAAATTTGTATAATGCCCACACAATGTAACAATTAATGATTGGCTATTTATATTCAGATTTAATTCACTAAATCAAATACCTTTTTTTTTCTCCTGCTGTTCATTAATTTACAAACCTTAAAGGTTTCCAGTCTCTGACTCCTCCCCTCTCTGGGTTCCTAAAATGTAGCCCTGCAGAACTGAGATTTCCAAAGCCTTAGGGACTGTGATGCTGCACTCTGGTTTGCAGATGTCCTAGTGACATGGACAAAAGGTCAGTCAGCTGTAGGAGACCGTGACACCGTGGTAGCCTGCTGTCACAGATGGGCTTACAGCAGCACTGTTTGCACCAGCTTCTGACTCATCTCCTTGGGAAGTCACAATGTCTCCACCTTTGTGTAGGCGGAGCCGTGGCAGAACTTGCTTGAACTGGTTTTTCTTCCATGAGGAAAGGCAAAAATACCCTCCTGGTCTGTAATGTACCATAGGGCTCTCTTGGATTCAGGCCCACTAGGAGCAAGGGGAGTTTCCTCACTGGCTCCAGGGATGCAGGATGGGGACCCTTAACTATTACTCCAAACAAAACAAGCTGTCCTGGTAATTGGGGTAGGTCTGCTCTCATGCCAGAGAGTTGAAATGTTTATTGTGTTAAACATCAGAAAAAAGGAAAGGAATCTGCTGGGAGCACTTGGATCATTCCCGTAGAACATGCCCTGAGTTTCTATTTGAATGCCGAGTCTGTGGCACGGAGACGGGAGCTTGTTTTGATAGTTTCTCTGCATTCAGAGGCATGAACACTTTACAGTTTTCTGTTTAAATGACCCATTTCTGAGAGCGGAAAGCACCAGCCAATAAGCGCCCAGGCCCCTCTGTATGTATCCGGAGTTTACAAACCATCCCCACCGATCCGTGGTAGTTAATGGACACTCCTGCTGTTTAGGGGGGCTGGAAAACTGTTCCAGGTGACTACCGGCCTCGGCTAGAGACAACTCAGTCCCCAGCGGTCTGAGGAGACACATGAGAATGAACTCAGCATTTCTCTCGAAGCATGACGTTGATTAATGATGGTATAGAGCTCCGTCCTGCAGGCGAGCAGCTCCATGGATGCAGTCCATGGGGAATAGCTGCATATAAAGGAACTGAGCACCAGTGTTAACAATGAGGCAGCGCCAACTGTCCGCAAGAGGCTTTCAGACATAAAACTGGTAAGCAGCTTGTAGTAGTTTCAAAGCTACATCTTGTTTCTGCCTGCTTTTGTGACCTGCTCACCCACTGTCACCTGGTGTTTTGGTTTCATCCTCCAGACAGACTCCCTGGACACATTCCTCCTTGGGACCAATCTCTTTTTGAGCTGGGTCTGGTTTCAGACTGAGAAGTGCACTGGCTTTTTGGCACCTGGAACAGTGCTTCTGCCAGGAAAGGTGTTTTTTCAGCTCCTCCTGAACTTCCACAGGTGATGGCTGAGACTGGAAGAGGCCATGAGTTGATCTAGTCCATCTTCCTGCATAACTTCAACTGCAGGAGCAAAAAGGTGGGCAAGAAGGTAGAGGAGAGGTTGAAGAACTTAATTCTTTTTGGTGTCTGACTGTTCACATCTTTCATCCTGAAGAAATATAAACATGGCCTGAGCACTTGAGCTTCACCTAAAACCTCATCCCTCCCCAGTGGACAATGATAGATACATCTGACATGTTGTTCCAAGTCACCCTCCTTGGAGGTCTCTGAACTGGGCAGGGCAAATGCTGATCATAGCAGCTTAATTGAAGTTGAGGCTACCTGAATGTGGTCCTTCGGCCTTCCTTACACTATCCAGAAGGAATTTGTTTTCCCATTCACCAGTATGAGTGTGATGAAGGTCTACACACAACCCTGTGCTAGTGCTGTTGGATGCTGCTGCTTTCTGCTTGCTTGCTGGCATCGGCCAGGGAAGACTGGGATTATCCTGAGTTATATGTCCTGAGACACCAATTTTGGATGAAATAGTAGTTTGTTGTCTAGGAGGAGTTGGAAAACCCTTCTCTTCCAGTAGGATAAGCCTGCAGCCTTGAGAGCAGTTTCCTCCAGACCTCTTTCCCTGCTCTGCCCAGAAGTGCTGAGCATCCCTTCCGTCGTTGTTTGGATGAGCAGAGGAGGAAAGCCCTAATGTCTTTGCCATCCCAGCACAATGCAGACATTGAGTGAATTGTGGGCGTCTCAGCATCTTTCTTCCCATGTGCTCTGCATATGAGGCTTCCTGGGAGCTCCTTGTGCAAAGCCCAAAACATCTGCAAAACCAAAGGTTAAGAAAGCTGCTGGGGATTCATTTTGTGTATGTCCCTTGAGGACTCTGTGACTTTTCATTCACACCACTTCCCGCATAATCAAAAAAAAACAAACCTTGAATGCCCAAGAATGTAACTTTCCTCAGAGGAAGGAGCCACTGGTTGTAAACCCTTTGTAAAACAGCAGGTTTCCTGGTAAAACATACTGGGTGTTTCCCAAGGGGGAGCGATGCTATCTTTACAAATCCAAGCAAGATTCACAGCAGGCGGCTTTTGCAAACAGATACCAGGGCAGGAGTGGTTTGGGGTGAGGAGATGTTTGAAGTCAGCTCTGCTTTTGACGGCTTTTGGGATGGTGGGTGAGAGCCAATCAGCCATGCTGTCATCTCCTGCCATCCTTGGAGGCTGGCAGGACAGTGATGACTTAGCAATGGCCCCCAACTCCGAGCTGGCTCCTGAGGGTCTGCCATGCCCTTCCCAAGAGCTTCCTTTTGATACAACCAGAAACAAACTGGAAAGGCAAAGGGAAACCTAATGCACTTTCTGAGAGCAGAGATAGGAATTTCCCAGTCAAATCATGCAAGAATTCTCATGGTCTTTCTTTCACAAAGATTGGATTTGCTGGAGGCATCTGGATTAAGCTCCCAGGGTGTATGCAGGAGGCAAAATATTAGGACTTGGAGATTGCTCTTTTAAAAGCTGCACACCCTTTTGGGTGTCTGCCATCATTTGGAGAGTTGGAAATGAAACAGAATCCCATGTCTGTCTGTTTAACACTGGCCAAGCTGTGTCTGCATATTTATTTATATCTGCTGCACATAAAATGCACTTTGGTTTCCATAACCTACTCTCTGACGGTGCAGCTGAAGACGCAGCGTCCCAGTTCAGACAATGCCAGGAGATGTCTGCAGCTTTCTGTGACATGCAGAAGGAAAATGTCTGTTTATTTCTGTGTGAGCAGCAGGTTTCCTCTGGGATGCCTTGATTGATACGCTGCTATTGATTCAAGTGGCAGCTGGGCTGGACACAGGGCACCCAAATACGAAACCGTGGGGAAGCATGTGCACAGACCACAGCTGTCCTGCTTCCCCATCCTGCCTGGAGCCTCCTGACCCCTCTCCTATTAACCACAACCCCCAAGCAGGGTGCTGGCAGGGTGGTTGACATCTCCAGGGTTTTTAGCAAACCTGCCCCCCAGCCTTGGCTCTGAAGCACAGGTGTGGCTGCTCTTAGGACCCTGCCCAGAGGAGAGCATCCAGATGAGCTGGTGGAGCAGCTCCAGGGCACCTCTGGAGCCAGGAGACCATAGGCATGTGGGTCAGGCTGATTTCAGGAAGTAAGTCTCCTCCTCCCTCTGCGGTGGGCTGACACAGTCACACAGCAGCGGCAAATAGCAGGACAGGGAGGACACCACCACAGATGAATACAGACAGGTGTGGGATTTAAAAAAAAACTTTGATGAAGCATTAATCAGGAGAGGGGGGGGAGCAAGTTTGAAAGCTGTCTTCAGGAAAACAATTGGCGTAAAATAATAAATGAGGAAACAAGGCAACCTGCAAAAGCAACAGGTATTCTTAGTTCCTTCTCTCCAAGAGAAGCCAGCTGCAGGAGTTTGGGATACAGCACCCAAATACGTACTGTGCAGTTTAACAGAAGGGGAAGTCTCTGCTCCATGTTTTTAGCACATGTCCATGACCAAAAGCCAGAACAGTTGTGGCCAGATTTTATTTTCATCGCTCCAGTCCCATACCTACATCAAGGTGTTTCCATTCCTGTGCCCTCCTGGTGCCTTGGAGTTGAAGTATGGCAAAGTTTATGGAGAGCAGGAAAGAAATTCCCCCTGGAGTCTGGAAAGACCCTATCATTTAAATTAAATGTTAGCCTTTGAGAAGACAAAAAGAGCACTGTCTCCAACAGAGCTGCTTGGCGACATGGTGAATATTTATTACAGTGCAGGTAGTTTAAGAAAACAGAGGCATTTCACTAGAGATTTGGATCTTCAGCCTAAATAGGAGCTTGGACTGGAAAGGTTCAGTTGCTAATTAAATCTAAGTTGGACACTGTTCCATAGAGGGCAGATTGTAACTATAAGAGGATGTTAATGTGGATTTTAAATATTTATTATAACTGAGGTAGGTTATAAAAACAGACATTCTTCCTTTCAACACTCTATAATGTCAGATTTAGAGGTTTGTCTCGGGCTGTGAGTGATTTCCCAGCAGCTGTCAGGGGCTGGAGGGCAATTTATCACCCTCCCAGTGAGAGATCTGGCCGGACAGTGAAAGATTAGCGCCCTGATTTATGGCACACAAGGAAAAAACAACGTTGTTCGAGCGGGTGCCTGGGTGCTGATTTTCACACACCTGTTCTTGGTCCAGCTGCACGAGTTGGTGGTTTCACTTCTCCAGTGGTGCCTCATAGAGTTGAGACTTTAAATTACCCCAGTGCCACCCGCCAGGACCAGGCACTCCCACTCCAAGGATGGGCAGGCAGCCCAGCTGGGCACCAAGGTTTGGTTCTGCAGGTCTTCACAGAGCCAGGCTTGGTTTGAAGCTTGTTCTTCCTGGTGGGGTTGGGAGTTTTCTTTGCCAGGACATCGTGATGAGCTCCATCCAAGTGGAGAGATGAGGCAAGAACTGGCAGAGATGCACACAATTCTGAAGAAAGGGAAGAGTTTATCAATGACCAGATGGGGAGTATTTTGTCACTGGAAGCAGCCTAGGCCCCTGGCACTGCACCTTAAGGACATAAAGTACCACTCCTAGCAGATAGGCAAGTATCTCTTGCTTCTGCAGGGCACATTCCCACAAGAGTTAAAGCCCCTTGTTCAGTCCAGCAGAGTATACCTTTGAACCAGGAAAAAGCAGAAGAGACCACTGACTCTTGTTGGTGAAATGCCCCATCCCAAACATCAGCTCTGAACTGTGCACAGCGCAGGTCTCACCTCCCCTGAGGTGACCAGAAAAATTACTGATCGCCATGTCAACTCCACAAGTGGTGAGGAGAAAAGAGCTGAGGGGGGTGCCCAAATGACCACATCGCTGGAGCCTGGGATGAGCCTGGTGTGGAAATTTCTCTGGTTTCTCCATCTTGGAAACAATGTGACTATAGGGATGCAGATTGTAAAGCCCTGGGGAGAGATGGATATGCACCCAAAGTGATACAGAGGGACAACAGAATTGTTTTCACTGAGCCAAAGAGAATTGTGCTGGAAATTTCATTCAGCAGCAAATCATGAAAACTGTGGCTTTGTGGAGAAAAAAACCTCTTAAAACCAGATGAATATCGAAGTTTTGAGTGAAACAGATGCATTAAAATGCAAGAAGACTTGTCCTGCATGTGGTATCAAACCCACATGGGTCGAATCTTACTCTGATGGATCATATCTCCACAAACCATGCATGGAGGAGACACCCAACTGTCACACACCTGAACCTTGGTGCCCCTGACAAGCTGCACTCCTTCTGTTGAAGCCCCCAGCCTTGTGATTACTCGACCTTAATGCCCAGGTCCAGTCCTGCTTCCTCTCTCCCTCAGCCTGGGGTTTAGAAATATCTTCACACACTTTGTCTCCCCCAGTGTAGCACGGCATATGCCCACATCCTGCAACATGGATACACTTGTGCAGTTCAGTCAATTAGAGGAGACCGTGCCATCGTCTGATTGGATTTGTTACTTAGGAAAGCGACAGTGGAGACAGGATTGATTCAATAGTCTAAGACGGAGCTTAGATGGGGAGGGATGCTCGAATAAGGGGCTGTGTGTAAGTGTTAGTGATTGGTTTTAAATCAGTTTTCCTTCGCTCTGGATTTCTCGTGGAGGGAGGGCTAGTACTGAAAATCCTCTTGTCAGAGAAAACGTGCTAAAAGGGCAATTTACTCACTCCCTGCATTGCCATCCAGCTCAGCGGGGCTCTGGAACTGTAGGAGGCCTTCCAGTTAAACACTTAGAGTGGAAAAAACAACTTTCAGGTGTGGTTTATGACGTATCAAAACCAGATCCTTTGGGTCTGCCTGGTGCACAGCCATTGCCAAGAGCCTCAGTGAGACTGAGGTGGCAGTGGCTCTCACTGGGTATTTGAGGGAAGGAAAAGTCAGGGATGGTCTCAGATTTTGCAGCCATTAGTGAGACTGTGTGTGTGCAGAGGAGGAGGGGCATAGACACGGGTTACCTCTTGGGATTTTCTCATAAGAAGTGTGGGAGGAGAGTTGGGGTCTTAGCCTCTCTCTCCCCCAACCCAGGATGGAGATTTGGGAGGAGGGCACTGTTTCTTGATGAGATTTGTCTCCACTGGAGCCCAAAAGGCAACAGTCTGATTCCTCCTTCTAGAAGTGGCCTGGTTACTAAACCAAAATGATTTTAAATCAAAGCTGCCAAAGAATTCCATTAAACAGGCTGAGCGGAAGAAAAGAGGCTGTGTGCGGCAAATAACTGCATTAGCCACACGACAAAACAAATATAACAAAAGCCTCCAAACAAAATTACATTTCACAATTAGCAAATGAATAACTCTTTAGACAAAAGGAAGGCAATGGAAAAAATGTAACATAGACTGACGCTTCTAATTGTCTTTCTTTTAGCTCCTCTGTTCACTGATCCATTGAGCAATGATAAAGGCATTAAATTTGGTGATTATGTTCAGTGTTTCTAATGACAGTGAGCTGCCTGGGACTTGACTGGCTGTGCTCAGGTGTGGGCTGGAGGGGGCCGTGTCTCTGCACCACACTGCAGTGTGAGATTGACTGTATGAAGGAGGTGAAACCAGGTAAAGCATCTCAGCAAACTCCATCCTTAGCAGCTCTGACAAGAGTCTTCCTCCTGAGAAAGGGCAACAATCTAGAGTGCCAGCATAGAGGAAAATTCCTGCTGGAGTTGGTTCTGGGTGCATTTAGCTCTTGAGGTGTCAGCAATGCCCTGGACATGAAAGACCCTCACTGTGGATGCTCAGTGCCAGGCTCTGTGCCTGGGATGCTGAGAGGTGCTGAGAGCACTTGGGCTGGGCTGTGTCATGCACAGTAAGGGTACTTTGGCATCACAGGCTATGATTCCCTTTTTTATTCATTGTCTTAACTGTAAGAGCTTGTTTCCCCAAAGCACATCTCAAGCTACTCCTCGCATGGGCTTTCTTCCGATTCCGATCAAGTTCATACTTATGGCTTTGATTGAAATAGGCATGTGATCTTATTATCCATATGTCCACTGGGGCGCGTGTCACAGCTTGCCTAGCACATGGTAGTGCTTATAATATCATTAACAATGTCTGAATAACAACTGTTAGTTAGAGTCAGCCTTTATTATCACATGGGGCTTCACTGGGTTTTCTTTGATTATTATTTTTTTCCATCTTGTTGTGAATGCCTCTTAGTTCTGTGCAGATGAAAGGCAGCTGTCTGCAGAAGGATTCAGCAACACCTTTCAAAGATGCTTGTGATGGCCTCAATGCAGGTGAGAGATGGGATGTTCTAAACACAAGCTCTGGTCCTGGGCATGCCACTCCTGCCTGAGCCACGGGACCCAGGTATTCGGTATCTCAGCTCCTTCCAGATAAGATTAATGCAGAACAAGTCCTGGTGACCAAAAATGGACTTGAACTCCTTCCTGCTGGAGGTGAGCCAGAGACCTCTCTCCATGTTTTAGCAAGTGTCCGAGCTTCCATTAGCATCCTCAGGTCAGCAAAGTTCCCAGCCCTGGGAATGTCCTGAGCATCAGAGGAAGGGGAGCAGGGTTTGCCCTGCATCAGTGACAGGAGTTTTATGCCTCTTCCCTTTCAAGTGTGTTCCCTGTGATGTATTGACTCGCTGTGTTTTTTCAGTTGTGTTGTGGTTTGGAGAAAAATATTTCTGCTCCTGCAAGTGAGACAGCTCTGAGTTGGGGCAGCCTGGCCAGCACGAGCTCATAAAGCTCAGCTGTAAACCATGATATGTGAAGGGGAGCAAGAAAGTCTCCATGGCACAAGAGAATTGTGGAGCTGGTTCCCATCACTGCCAGGATGAACAGGCAAAATTCACAAAGCAGGCAGTGGCCTGGTTGAAAGCTCCTTCTTTCTCCCCAGTGCTTCTCAAGGCCTGGCTTTGCCCCCAGCCTGGGTTGGAGGGGAGCAGGACAGAGGCTGACATGAGTATCCTCACTCAAACACTGCAGCCTGCATTGCCCCTATACAGGGAAATTCTTCTTCCTGTAAAGGGTATTTTCACAGGGTTGCTGTGGTGGGAGGGGATGCATCCTTATCCCCACGCGTTTTCCTTCCCCTGCAGCTGTTTCCTCAAAGAAAGGAGCTGTGAGACACCAACCCTGTGCACATGTGCATTTATGTCCTTTTTCCCTTTGAGAAGCACTATGAATTTCCTCCTCTCAGAAAACAGCCTCAGCACCTGCCCTGGCATATAGTATTTCCCTTGCCAAACTGGCCTTGCTGGGCTCAGGTGGAGCCAGGACAGTGTCACACGCTCCACCTACCACCACCCTGTTCACGAGCATCCTTGACTTCTCACATCCAGCCAGACTGATCCCAGCACGGACAGACTGACCCATCCCTGGACCCCACAACCCTGGAAACGTTTCAAGTGCTTTTCCCACAGATTTTCTGTACTTTTCCTCTCTTTGTGCTGCCGTCTTGTAGACCAATCTTCCCAAACTTTTCTTGCAACTGTTTAATTTTGGCATGAGCTTTTGAGAAAAAGGACAGTATTGTGAGTGAAGTTGGAAACATGCGACCAGAGGGTCTGGAGAGCTGGTGCCACAGGCCTAGGCCCAGTGAACGTGACCATACATTGATTTGTATGTGCATGCCCTGACTGCAGCCATCCATGCCTCTCCAGCAAGCAGAATGCGCTATGTACTTAACTAATGAATTAAACAACTATAATTAATTCTGTTTATAAGATGCCTCTAGGTGTATTTACAACAAGAACAATAAAAACAATAACACATTACATGATGCCAAGCAGCATTAGTTAATGCAAACGAGAGCACACCGCAGCCAAGCCCCAGCACTGGTTGCCCTGTGCCACCAGCCTGGCTGAGCAGCATTGCTTGGGCGCCTTCTCAGTTTCGTTTTCCTCCCCTCAGCTCTGATTTCAAGCACTTATTGGCTTTTTTACCATATCCTTTCTATTTTTTCACTTAGAGAGGTCATTTAAATCTAATAATTTTCAGCTTTAAGATGGGTCTTCCCATCCTGTCATGTCCAGACTTCACTAGACAAGTGTGTCCATCTCAAATAGCAAAATTTTCTGCCTGTTTACACCCAAGCTAACCACTCCTCCCAAGGCCCCAGGAGAACCGAAAAAAGTGGGGCTGGTGTTGCCAGAGGGCAGCAGGATTGGGCAGCCATCAGAGCAAGCCCTGCACCATCACCAGCAGCACCCCAGTGCAGGGACTTGCCCACAACAAGTGGCAGCCAAGGATGGAGATGCAGCAGGAACACCACTGAAGGAAGGCAGAGCCAAATGTCTCCTGGGAGAAACCTCACAGGCTATCAGGGTTTGGCAGGGGGGAATTCCCTGCATTCAGTTTTACCTCCTCCTGTTGGGAGTTTGGGTCAGTGGCTGTTGTTGGTTTGGCTTTGATGATTTGATGGCAAGGTTGGGGTGAAATATTCCTCCCTCCTCTGCACTGACTCTCCAGGTGAGCGCACATGTCGAAACCTTCTGATGGCTGTTAGACTTGGTTAAACCAATACTCTTTTTATTATTTTTCTGGCAATAAGCATATGGGCTGTAACTCTTTTTGTCAGCACTCCAAGAAGGATTTAACACCTTCCCCGTAGAGGACAGCCTACTGATTACCTGCTGCTCTACCGGGATGTCTGCAGCCTGCCTTCCCTGACTCCAAACTTATTTACAAATCCAGCATGCCTGATTTCCAGGAGAGCTGTAGCCCTTTCCTTAGAGCAGGCACCCAGTCGTCCAGGAGAAGACGCATAGAGTCAGAGCCAGAGCTTGGAGGTTGCTCAATGTCCACTTGCTGTAGCATCTGGGGAAGGAACTTGGGTGTAACGTAATGTCTTCCCCTTTCCAGGACTCCCTACACGATCATTGATGGGTCATACAAGGGATTGTCAGTGTGATCGGTGAGGGCTTGACTGTCAAAATATACCCTTGTACAGTCTTGGGCTCCTCCAGGCTGCATACAGAGTGTTTTCCCCTCCTTCAACTCCTAGGGCTGCCAGCTATTGATATGTTGAATTATGGGGGGTAAGCCATTAATGATAAGAGACTCTTCCACTTGCAGCTATAGGGTGTGATATATCTTCAACTCCAGAGAGCAAATTTGCCCTCCCAGAGATGTGCATCATGGAGAGCTGAGCTGAACTCTGCACTGGCTCTCTCTTGCCCCTGTGTTGAATGGACTGAGCTGATACCCAAGACGTGTTGGGGGGCCAAGGCTGCAATATGCCAAGGCAAACCCATTCAACCCATCCCCATGTTCAGTTCCCTCTGGTCACCACTAGCAGGAATGGGACGTGCTTCCATGCAAGCAGACAGTCCTGAGAGGCAGTGAGACCCTTATCATCCTCTTCTACAACCCCTGTGCAAGGGGAGGCTGTGCAAAACTTCCATCCCTGCTTTCTTTGGCAGGGATTTCCTTAAGCCATTCAGTTTTGATAGCTCCTCCTGGCACATAGCCAGCCAGCTTCCTGCTCCTTTTTGCTCATCAATCTTTTCACCAAAACATGGTGATATACACTGTGATATACACTGAGAAGCATCCCCATGGGCTCCCAAGACAGCGGACAAATTACCAGATTATTTGTGAATTTTAGCCACCCGATGGGAATTCAATGTTTCAACTGTAAACGTGAAATCAGCTACTTCCTACAACTTCAAAACAGGGAGCTGTTAACAAGTCAGGTAAATTAAACAGCAGACTTGCTGCACTAACAGGCAGAGCTGTCAGGAGAAGACAGATGCCTGCAATCAGCATGGAGCTCAGCCTGGCTCCCCATCCCTGGCTTGAGGAAGAAAGTGCTGACTTGCTCTAGAGCAGCTGCCTGGGAAGTTCCTCCAGGAGCAGATTACCCCATGCCTTTGCTCACCCTTCTCTGAGGTGCTCATGCACAAACCCCAACTGGGCAGTGGTACCTATCCATGCTGTGGCACCTCAGCCCAGCATCCTGCTCCATTTTGATGGTGGCCCCTGCAAACCCTTCAACACCAACCATGCAAGAGCTGCAGGATGAAAATCTCCAGAAATTGTGCTATGAGCACAAAATGGCTTTAAACCCTCACCTTGCCAGAGATCAGATAGAGGCAGAACGAAGCTCAATCAGGGATCAAGTCAAGGGTATCGCTCAGCTGAACAAAGTCACTTTCCCAGCAAAAAGCCATCGAACCCAGGGTTACAGGGGCTCATCCTCTCCCGCTGCACAAGGATCCATTAAGCCAGAGCATAACTCTGAGTGCTCCCAAGCACAGAAACTCTGACCAGGAGAAAATGCGGTTACACTCGAATTTGTTAGGTAAATTTATTATGGATAATTTAAATATACTACAGAACATAGAGTGCTGTATGCACCCTTTGATAGGGCTCCACAGTGCTGTAATCAACTAGTGCAGACAATAGGAAATGCAGATTTATTAATTCTCATTTATATATTGGCTTAAACACCTTAGAGTTAAATAAGCAGATTTTTTCCTAATTCCCCCTTCTTACTGCATGGCAGATCAGGTTAATTTTTTTAAGAATAGGCACTGGCATGAACTAATTTAGATAGAACTCTTTTGAAATCTGAAAAGTATTCACAAAGAATTGTATTTTGGGGGGAGAAAGTAAAAGTCATCAGGTGTGAGGTTCTTTTTTTCTCACCTTACTTCTTTGAACAAAGTTGGTCAAGAAAAGCATATGCCATCCTTGTAGCTCCCTTGGAAGATTCTCTGATGGTTTATTTAAAATATTTATGCGAGTAAAGAAGGAATTACTCTCAGCTTTGTGTCTGCAAACAATTCCCGGCAGTATACTGCAGGAGGCTTGCAAGGTTTGGGCCTTTTTAAAAGTAGTTAGGAACCCTTTGCATAAATGTCATCTGGTTTTATTGTTTTGACACTTCTGCAATGATAAATACTGTTACTGAAAGTCAGCAAAACAGATGGATGGCTGCCTCGGAGGATTTTGTGAAATCTCATGCTAATTAAGGGACTGTCAGGAAAAAAAAATTGAGATTAAGATACTGCATTCACTTCTCTGACTTGACACATGGGGAGAAGTACTGGGGCTTGAGGAACATGCACCTTGATGGGCTTACACCTCCTTACACTCTTGCTCACTACTCAGAAACCTCACAAGGTTTTGGAGTCATGTTGCTTTTCTCTGACCTTTAAAAGGAGTGGATGATCTCATGGTGTAGGGCAAAAGGTGTTGGGAACTCAGTGATGAAACAGGGGGATGACAAAACATTCCATGTGCAACTTTCTTGGCTGTGCTCATCAGCATGTAGACCTACAATTTCAGGATGGTTGCGGACCCCACCGGGTCTGAGAGAACAAGAGCAGGAGAGGTCCCAGCACTGAGTGGGGAGGGAAGGATGCAGCACCTGGTTGTCTTTAACTGAAACAGCCACAACATCAGTAAAAAGTTACAGGCTAGCATAAAATTGATTGGTTCTAGGAGGTAAAGATTGAAAAACACCGGTGGACTCAAAGGGCCAGTGGGAATGAGAAGGACCTGCCCAGGGTTTTGTTTACACTTCCAGGTTCCCACCATTAAGCAGAGGAGCTGACAGGGTTGTTTTCCTTCCAGCAGCTTGAACTCATCTGTTTGTCTTCATCTCTATTTGCAAACAGCAGCTCAGGGCCAGCTTTGCTTTCACTTTATCCTTGGCGGCAGAGAGAGCCGAAGAAACTAGAGCCGCAGCATGAGAGATGGGAAACAGCTGAGTAGGGAGAGCACTGATTCCCTGAGGAGTCCGAGTTAAACAAGCCTAGCACAGGACCCACAAGCCTCTCTGCAGCTTGGGGAAAGGTGTTGAAACACAGCCAAAAGCCTGCACGCTCCGCACCTTGACAGCTGTCTTCCTGTGAATGGGCAAGGGAATCCTGATTACAGGCTTGAGGATCCTGATTATCCTTGGTAATCCTTGATTAGCATCCTTGATGCTCTCCTAAACATGATTACTTTTCTGAGACACCTAAGTTATGCTATGTGGGACAGCAAAATGCAATGGACTTGTTGCTGGTCTGGGATCAAAGAGTGGTTGAGTTACAGTGCCGGATCTGTCACTCAGTGATAGTTCATCAAGGATATGAATAATCTTTTCTATCATTGCAGCCTTCAGTTGGTTTCTCCCACAGCAACCTTATATACATCACCAGGGCAAGAAGTGTTGACCGTATAAATCCATCCTTCCCAAAGGGAAGGAACTGTTCATCACCAGATGCCTCTGCTGTTCTGGGGACATATGTGGGTTCATCTCTCATTCCTGCCAAAATATGCCTGAGATTTTAAGTAGAGAGATCACAGGCATGGACTTGTCTCAGCACCAGTTACCTGGGGAGCTTTGGTAGGAGTCTCAATCCTATATATGTCTTCTCCCTCCAGGGCAGTGAGTGTAGAGTTCAGGGAGCAATTTCTCCAAACCAGGAAGGAATTGTTCACCAGGATGTCCCTGCACAGGTACGAGCCTCCTGTCCCATGGTGAACAAACACCACCATGCAACCCACAGTGGCAGGGGTCACTGCCCCACCCCAGCTACTTCTCCTGCAGCAGCATCTTGCCTTGCCACATCCACAATTGCCAGCTATCTCCTCTTTTGTGGAGTTGTCCTAAACAGCTCCCTATTTCACTTCCTCAAGAGGCAATCCAACTCTTAAAAGACCTTCCCACTGATATCTGGGCTCCCTGCTCTTGCATATCGTTAGAATTCTATCACTGTTTACTCAGCAACATTACCCAAACACCCCCAAAACGGGCACCAAGGAAAGAAAGCCCAACCTTTGCCTCTTCATTTGTCTAAAAGCATCTTCCCACTTGCCTTTATATGGTTGGCCAGATCATCCTTGGCCTTCGTACTTCTCTAGTTGTTGCATTTTAGGCTTTTTTTTAATTTAAAAAACCTCATTGATATTTTCCATCTTTTTTTTTTATTATTTCCCATGGTACTAATATTCCTTTCAACAGACCTTGATTAATGGTTGAAAGCTCAGGAATATTCCTGGTATTCACTTAGCCAAAGCAATTACACTGCAAAGAACAGCATGAGGACCCTGAGTTGACATGCAAATAGCCGTGTTATACAATTAGTTGATGCACAATTAATTGGAATAACGACAAATATAGTCAAATAAGGCTGGGTTTAGGCTGTGTAAATCTGAGGCATACCTTAGGGTTATGCAATTAAGAGCCGTAAGGGCACAACAGCAGAATCCTTCAAGGACAAAAAACCTATTCCTGAGAAAAATGCTTTTCTCTTTAGTTCCAACACAGGAAAAGCTGGCAAAACAAAAGGCACGTGTCCCTTACTTACGTGGGTTTGCACTGACAATTACCAACACCTGCCAGGACATCTTCCCACAGGGACAGGGGACAGGATGAGGGAGGCCAGGGAGGGATGACCTCTTAAATCCATTGGCACCTGAGGTGCAGAGAGGGAGGTATCCCAGCATGAGCACTGCTGCCACTGGTCCTGCCCAGCAACAACCCAGACCCTGCACTGGGCTCTGCCATACCAGTCTCACAGTCTTGTAAAGGGCCAATCACCCCTAGACCTGCCCAGGCTGCAGAGGACAACTTTACTCCTGCTTCACATGCTTTTCTATAACCCAAGAACCTGCAAACTTTCTTGGAAGGTGAAGGAAAAAAAGAATCCTACTAACATCTTGCACAGCATTGCTGCAATGGTCTGCACTACGACCCACTGAAAATGAGGATAAACTCTGAATGTTCATCTGTCAATTTTATTTCCCTCCCATCTGTTTCTTCCTTGTTTGTAAGCCCAGAAATAGGGGGACAAGGTGAGACACAAGCACTTTCGTTTCTGCAGCTGCTTCAGAGCTTGTCTTCCTGTCCTCCAGGCTGCTGATGGTCTGTGATCCGCACAATGGCCAAGCCTGCACAGCCCTGTGGTAACATAATAATTAACCAGCAGGCAGGGAACACTGAGGCCTTCCTGCCACTGAAGGAACAGGACACGTTCGTCGCTGGAATGTGCAGAGGACGTGCATGCCTCAGGGTCCTTGCAACATTCATTTTATTTTATTACTACTTTATTTTCCTGTTCTTCTGAAAACTGCTGCATTAACCCCTGGATTTTAGATATTGAGCTTAGCCGGTGTTAAAAGTTTAATTACTCTTACTGTTAATTAGAATGCTTGCATAGAGTGCTTGCCATCCTGTCCTGGTAAGCTTTGATTCCCTTCACAGTTTTAATGGTGGGATGTATTTTGGGGGCAGTTTTATGTCCTCTGATGGCTGTTGGGTGTAGAGACACCAAGATGAGAGCATCCCAGGATGATCTCAGACAAGGTCCTTCAAATGTGGCAGTAAGACAAGATATCCTGGAGGTGCCAACCCAATCTGTACTTGTTTTCCTATTCCTGGTACCTTGGTCTATGGATCTGGACGACCAGTTCAATTTTTTCTGACCCTAACCCTAAACCATTTAACTTTTGTTCCTGCTGTTCTAGTACATCTTCCCAAACACTTGGATTCTCTGAGTTCCCAGCAAAGGAGCCTGCAGACTGGATCCTAGCATAGCTGAAGCAAATTAATTTAAAAATTGACTTGATTTGTAGAGAAATTTTCTGCATGTTTCACTAGCTTGTGGTATTCTGAATATTTTCATAGGCTTTAGATACCCACTTCTCCTGCCTTGATTAGTAGCCTTACTCCATTGGTCAAAGAGAGAATTAATCAAACCCTATAAAACATTCTCTGTGTTCAGTCTCTTACTGGGGATCTATTGAGATACAAATGATCCTTTAGGATTAAATCAATGTTCCTTGTGCCAATACCCTTCACATGATTTCAGTGGGGTTTGTAACACCTCTTTCACATGCCCATAATTACAGTGTTATTTACTTAGAGATGATATTTAGCCTTGAAAAACGATCAGGAACATTTTAAGCAGCCAAAGACAAATTCCTCTTGATCAGACATACAATAATGATTGATGGTAATGGAAAAAAACAAATGCTATAATGATGATTTACTCGCCTGTCAAAAAAAATTAGTCATCCTAGAATAATACCAAGCCTGTGTGTATGTGGGGATATGTACACAAACACACGTGTGCAGGTACACATAACATGTTGGATCTGTGACAGAGCATGTGCACATGCTCTGGGGCTGGGGGACAGTGACAAAGAGTCTCTATTGCACAGTAGAAAATATAATTCACAAGGGTGGCAGCAGTGCTTTGCTGAGGAATGATGAGAGGAAGCATCTGATTACCAACGTGTGCCATATGAACTATCACTGGTATGAAGGAGAACATACAAAACATATAACGCTGAGGCCTCATTTCACCCTGTAAGTTAAACCGATCTGTATTTAAGCATGGACAGTTTGATCGTATTTCAGCCCAGGGATTTTGGGTGATATGGAATGGAGCTGATTTTGCAGGACCCCAGTGTCATGTATATACTGTCACAGATTGGAAATAGATGTGCAATGTATGATCCAATATTTATTTCTTCCAGCCGGGTTGTGGGGGTTGCTGCTATCAAACATCTGAGTTCCTTGCTGCTGATCAGGGAAAGGAGCTTTTTGTGGGGTTTTATTTGTTGGGGGTTTTTACCCTCCCCAGCACAATTTCAGGTAGTTTCATGTCATTTATACTGGCCATGAGCTCCCCTCACGTTTGAAACCAGCACGAGGGTGCAAGAGTGAATGAGACCATCCCAAGATTTCTGTTTCTTTACATAAATCAAATTCTCTTACAATCCTTCAACATAGCACATTAAAATATGTCTGTCTGGCCCACTCTGTGATTCTCTCTCCTGGCAGCGTTCTCCCGGATTGCCTGCGAGAGGAGTGGAGACCCCTGGGAATTGTTTAGCAGCGATTCACTGGGTCAGTGTATTAGAACAGACTCAAGTCTATCAGCCAGATGGTGACTTCAGAAAAAAATTGACACACCATTTCAAACTGATTTCACGCAAACCCTCCTGAGGAGAGCCAGTGGGAATCCAGCAATCAGATCTGTTGTGAATAAATATTACAAAATTGTCAATTACAAAAGGGATGTTTAAAATGTTTGACTGATTTAGAAGTCTATTCATTCCTTGCTTTATACTTTGATGACAGATCCTCCAATATCACTGACTGATTGCTTCTCTTGGCCAGAGAAATCTCAGCTTTTAATTTTTTTATTGGAAGAAGTTACTGTACTGCCTTTCCAGGCTTTTATGGCAAGCAGGCATCTGAGATAAAAGCTAAGCCAGGTACAATTTGGAGCACGATGTCTTCTATAGCTAGTGGCTTAAAAATGAGCATTGGACTTAACAAGGCAATCAGGTCTGAATGCTTTTAAAGATGCACAGGACCAAAATCTCTCACGGGTAAATTTAATAAATGTACATGCAAATGTCTACCTTTGCTGTGCGGAGAAGTTGGAATATCCTTCCAAGCACCGGCTATATGTGCTCACCAAGTTATGCATTCAGCTGAAAAAGGTATTTGCCTCATGTTAAAACTCACAGTTTTTGCTGTCCTGCTTCCTATGCAACTGCTTTCAATCCAGCACTTTCTCTGGCCCCGTTTCTTGTCTTGAACTGCACATCCAGGCCATCCCCATCCTGGCAGGGCTCACTGAGACTTTCCCATCCTTGGCTACCCTCTCCCTCCATCAGATCAGAGATCACCATGGTTGCCTTTGG
The DNA here is from genome assembly GCA_013390025.1 of Pitta sordida. Taxonomy (NCBI): domain Eukaryota; kingdom Metazoa; phylum Chordata; class Aves; order Passeriformes; family Pittidae; genus Pitta; species Pitta sordida. The sequence goes on along the minus strand of WEKX01029560.1, from coordinate 857,681 downwards.
GGCACTGGAGACCATTCCAGAACCATTCAGCTTCTTCATCACAGGCACTTCTGTTTCCAAGGAATCTTTGATTTTACCAGTACTACTGGGCCACTCTCTGCTTCTCTCTGATAGAGACCAGATCCCTGATGTGGTCACTGTTCACTCCTCTTTTTTTTTTTTCCCTGCCACTGAAGTGGTTTTATTTCTTGTCCCAGGGTGGTATCACCAGTTGTCTCTCTAGCTCTTCATATAGTAAACAATAAAGCTCACCTCTGAATGAAACTATTGTTCTCACGTGCCTTTTAGCTGATCTGTGCAGGTCAGTCTTACAAGTCCTTTGCTCCCACCAGATGGAGATATGATCACTGGAAAGGACAATGAGGCGTAAATCAAAGTTATTCCAGAAACAGAATTTCAAAGAGTTTCCAAGGAGGAAAGTGAAATGTATAAAGCTTAATTAGTGCAGATTGTATTAAATTTATAGATCTATAGAAATTTATATGCTGTGTTTCCATCATGCATTTGTTTCACTTTCTGAGGGATTATAGCACCTTCTTGTAGTCCTAAAACTTCTTCAATAAGCAGATAAATTAATCATTTAAATAATCCAGATTCCAGACTTTATCTCTCTGGATTATATGTATCTACAATTCAGCCATCATCCTGAACCTGAGCAAGGCCTGGAAGAACCTTTCTCAGCAAATATTTGTCCACCTTTTTAGAGATTTGGTTTGCCTGACTCAGAGGCGCTCTGGACGCAAGTGGTGATGTGTGGTATTTATATTGCCTTTCGCTGCGCCCTTGCTCCCTGGGCAATGGTCATAGGCAGCTCCAAAGAGGAAAGAGCCATAAAAGCTGATGTCTCTGCCTAGGAGGGATGGAAGATAGTCTCGCATCTGGGTGACACCTGTTGTCTCTGTCCCTCTTACTCTAAATACCTGCTGTTCATCAGCACGGCTGCTGTACTCCCCACTGGAATGGCCCATGCTGTTGGGGTCATGTAGGTTCATGAAAAACCCTCATTGCATCCCCTGTTGCCCTGGTCACACACCACTCTTCCCAGCATGGTTGCAGCCTGGTGTTCTTCCTCACTTCTCTGCAGAGGCAGCACCGCTGACCTGCTGGTACCCCCAGCTGTGGCTTTGCCTCCCCTTGAAATAGTACCTGGTTGCCCCTCCAGTGAGGCATGGGAGAATCACATGCTTTGCAATGGCAACATCATGGTAAGGAAGACCCGGGCAGCCCTGGGAAGCTGAGATGGACCCCAAGTCCCTCTGGCACTGGGGGTCATCTCCGTACCACTCCCTCCTTAGTTCTTTGTTCCTGTCCCTGCAGTCCCCCAAGTGCCATCCACTCCTAAGGATGAAGCAACAAAACAAAGACAAAAGTGTACATGATTCAAATGGCCGTGACCAGAATTTCCTTGCTGAAGCCTGAGACTCCTCTTCTCCAGCCTTTCCTGACCACCAAGTCCCTGCTCTTCCTTAACGTCCTTCCCAGGCGCTGAAGAAACACTTAAGTGGCACCAGTACTCTGACATCAATCTTTCACAGAGCTTCTCCTCGCCAGACCGCTCGGTAGTTTCCCAGATTCCAGACCCCCGTGCTCTCCTAGAGCTCTCTCCCCAGCTGTCCCCATGCCCTGCTGCCACTGGCACTTCAGACAACATCCAACCTGCTCTCCTGGGAAAGTGCTGCCTGGGGGGACCACTGGAAACAGAGACCCACTGACATCAGATAGAGTTGCACAGTCATTATTTCTGGGAGCCTCTTGATCAGCAGTATGAAAGGCAACAAAGGTCATCCTGAACTTTAAACTCAACACCATGTCCCATCCCCCCAACGGAGCACTTTCCACCCAGGCAGTAAATCTTTCTGTGATGAGGGAGAGCTCACCATATCCAAAGATATGGTCCCTGAAGTGAGGTTTGGGAATGGGGCTGACGAGCTTGGATGGGGTGTGCTGGAGACATCCCAGGCACAGGAAAACATAAGGGACACAAGTCTACCGTCCACTTCAAAAACAGGAAGATGTGGATGCAACATCAGTTTTATCCACCTTCAGGCTCAAGGGCATTTTCCATCCCAGGGAGCATTGCAGGCTTGTTGGGGCTTCGGTGTTCCTAAATCGCTCCCATGCTTTTAAAGAAGTGTATCTGTCTCTGCTGAAGGAGTATTTTTACAATATCTACTCATTGCACACCAAGAGGTATCACTTGTAACAAAGAAAAAAACCCAAACCCCAAGAAAATAAGTCCTGGCTCCAGAAACAGTTCTGCACAAAACATTCAGGTTGGAATCAGCATTACTGAGAACTTTTAAAAAAATTACTCAAAAGTTTCCCTCTGAATCACAATCTGAAACCACTCCTGTCATCCACTGAAACTGCCTCACACCCTCTCAGGTTGTCTCTGAGGTTCCACTCTCTTGCATGCTCTCTCTCTCCTTTTTTTTCCTTTTCCTCCCCTATAATAAGATTTATTATTGGGTTATTCTTCATGGTATATTAGCCCTTAGCCAGAGTCGGTGCTGACAGAAATGTTAGTCATTTGGGCTCTGCTTAACCTGCTAAGAAGAACTGAATTTACAGAATGGGACGAGGCTTTTTATGATTTCATTCCAGAGCCAAATCAGATAAGAATAATTATCCTCTCCTGGGATATTAGGCAGCACCTCCCCAGGACCGGCAGCTGACAGCTGTTTTATTGGTTGAGTCACTTGGGTCTGGAGTCGAGGATTAATTGTTCATGTGTCCGGGTGGCTCCAGGAACAACAGTGAAAGGCTCTTTCTGGAGATGGGAGATAATTTATTTTCAATTGTTTTCATGCACATGATTTCAGTGGACAAGGCAAATTAAAAACAAAATCGCATAAATAACCCTGCTCCCCCCACTCTCTGCATTCGTTGTTAAACACTGGCTTCTGCATTTCAGATCTGGGGACCTCCAACAGAAAAAAAAATTGTAGAGGAAATCTACGAGAGGAAATACACTCCTTCCAAAGCAAGTTCAAGTCCACTTTGTCACCAAATGTCCTCTTTGACCGACCTCCAAAGGCAGTACCCAATGCCCACCCCTGCCCTTCCTTGGCGCCCACCCCACAACCGCTTTTATTCAGAATTAATTTACTTCTGCCTATCACCTGCTTGAGATTATTCTAATGATAATGGCCTCGATCCAAAGCAAATTAAAAACCAGTGGTGAGGCTTTCCCTGACTCCAGCAGCCTCGCACTCGGCTGAGCGCAGCTTTGCTCCAGCCACCCTCTGTCCCTGACGGCAGGGTCTGGCCGTCCCTCTCTCCGGGACACATGCTGTGCCTGTGTGATGGGCAGAAGGGGCCCAGGGCTCGGGTGAGGAAGGCAGTTGCCTCAAGCAGCAGGGGCTCGGGCAGCACAACACCCACTGCCCAGCTTGCCTGTGCAGCTCTGCCAACACTGGGGAAGCCAGTGAGGTTTCCTCATCCACCCATCTCTGGGATGCAAGTGGCAGCAGGAATAAACATCCCACATTCTCCAAGGATTTGCTGTCAGCTTCCTGCCCAACATGCCTTCTCCTCTGGCTTATGAAGGGTATCTGTCCATGAGTTGTGTTTTGCCTGGGTGCTGAAGAGGGGGAACAATTCCAAGGAGGTTTTTAGTCTGTGGTTTGCAGTTTGAACAGAAAGGGGCAAGTCCCCAAGCCTGCTTGCAGAGCTTACCCAACTGTTCCCACAGCTTTGGCTCATCCTGCAACTGATGTGCCTCAAAACAGGGAAGATGTTCTGGGAGAAACAGCCAGGCTGTGTGGGGGAGGAAATGTATTAGCAGTGTTTCCCATCCGTCCCCCCTCTGACATCTTCATGTTGTGTTCAAATCTGTGGTAAAATTGCTCTGGATTGCAAGAGGAGTTTTAAGTGCATCCCAAGGAGAGGAAAGAGACAGGACAAACCATCCATGAGGCTGGCTGAATGACCGGAGGGTCTTACGGCTCTGGAGCAGGGTGGGTTCTTGCAGTGCTGCACCTCAAACCCAGGGAGCAGACCCCTCCAGCAGATAAAGGAGGTGAGGCCTTTGTGTGCATGGAAGAGGGGTTGGACAGTTTTCAGGCTTGGCACAAAGTGAGCAGAACTCACTGAAGCCAACAAGAATCTTTGCCCACTTCTGCCAGGGCTAACTTCGTCCCTGAGGCTATTACCCAGGGGCTCTCAGGCGGTTCGGGTGCACAGTGCTGATCTGTCAGATGAGGAAGTTATGAGGAAGCAATGGAGTGTCACAAAGGGATTGAAGAGAATTGATACGTGAGCCTAGATAATTATGAGGTTGCCAGTCCGGTGTCATTTCACGGCTGGGCTGGCTCTTTGTGGTGTATGATACCCATCAATGCAAAAATGGAAATGAAGATAAATGGGGCAATGGCAGAAGCAGTTAGATCTATCTCTCAGGCTGACTGCTGAAGTTTCCTGTTGATTTAGGAACAGCAACTTCCATCCGCAGCAAGAGGTGAATTTGGGAAGTGTGGCTTGCTACAACCTGCTATGGGATCCACAGCAAGGCGTTGAGGACTATGGACAACAGGCTGAGCAACTTTAAGAAAGTATTTTGCCAAATTATACTTTTCAAGGATAAAGTTGTTGCTCTGCTCCATCTGTTTGGTTAAGAAGAGCATCACAGGCAAGGCTGAAACAGGACAGTGATGCAGCTGGGCTGGGAGGACACAAGAGAGTGACAAAGGCATGGAGTGAAAATTTTTAGGTAGATGAAAAATAACAGAAAGAGGATCTTAGAAGGTGTCCATGCAACAGAAAAATGTAGGAGAAGCAAAGGCTTAACTTCAGAGGAAGAAGAGAAGAAAAAATTGTTTCCACGTAGGAGAGAGCTTTTGTTGTACCTGATCAGAGTCCCAGTAGGCAGGACACTGAGGCTCAGCTGGGCAGCGTGACTTTCTCAAGGTCACACCAGTTCTTCCCTCTCTGGGAGGGAAGTGTGGACTGTGAGAAGATGGAAACTTGTGATTTTCACCATCACATGTTGCATCATCCTGAAGCTGACCTACAGTCACAAAATCTGACCCCACAGCAGTTGCAGACAAGTATCCCTGAAAAGTCAGAAAAGCAATGTTTTAGAAGAGACGTCTCCTATAGAAAGGGAGTTGTTGTAGTAATAACAAGGAGGAACAGCAGAAGATGCAGCACATTAAAAAAAAAAGAAAATTATGCTGGATAAAAATAGAGTTAGGTAGGGAAATTCCTGTTATTTTAAGAAGCTACTCATAACCTGACTCTGTTTACAAAGAGTTGCCAGAAATCCGTGGGTAGTTTTGGAGGGTCAAGTGGTGGAGGGTGGAGTGGGGGAAGCTCTAAAGCTGGTTTTGAGAAAACAAGTGTTTTTACTGTGATCCCCAGCCTTCTGCAATGAAGAGTGATGCCAAAGAGACGATGACATGATTTATTTGCAAAAGGTGGTGCCCTCACCATGCATGAGATGTCCGGGAAATAAAGGCTCTCAGACTTCAATTAGTAATTAGATTCTAGTGATAACGAAGCCCTGATTGCTGGCTTGGCTGGAGGAGAGCAAGACCTGATTAGGGGAGTAGTGGAGGGTGTCTCTGTAAACATGGCCAAATCCAGGGCTGAAGTGTTGAGCTGACATGACTGTCACCCTCCACATCTCACACCACTTCCATAAGCTGAGAACATGTGAGAGCATTAGCCCATACTCTCTTCACTGTCTCCACAAAAAGACATATTTCTGGACTTAAGAAATGGAGATTTGGGTAACAAACACTTGCAGCAAGTGTGCACGGTGTCTTTCAGATCTCAGCGGGGATGCTGCTCTGCATCCACTTCAGTCAGCAGAGAAAAGGGCTTGGTCAGGCAGAGGAGAACTGCACAAAATACAACGGCACTGAAACTACCACTTCACCCCACATCCTGCTCAGGATAAGGGGAAATCTGAACATCCACCAAGTTTAGGACAGTAAAGTAAGTGAGGAGCATTTGGAATCCTGTGTCGCCCCTGCAAAAAGGAGCATTATTGGGAAGAGAGAGTGACCATACTACCAGCCTAGCCAACATTTAGTACAAAGACTGGTACCTCTAAATAGTTCCTTCATAAAACATAACTAAGATGTTGACAAGAGATTTAAAAACTTTGCCACATCAATGCAAGAAATTAAGAACTGGATGCAGTTTTACTGGAAATACAGGGGCTTTTTTCCATTTCTGTGTTCAATAGAAAATGGGAATATTGAAAGGAAAGCTCTTCAGGAGATGGAAAATCTCTTCCAGTTCACCCCATGGTAGACAATGGGCATGATAGCTTTTCAAACTACTGCTGAGACTTCTCCTGAGAGGAAAGGGCAGGAAAAAGGTCAAAAGGTGAAAGCTTGAATTTAGGGGACTTGTTTTCTTAATTACTTTTAATTTCACACTGTAAAAGAAGGGCTTAATAGCAAAAATTTGGAGAATATTTCTATCTTCCTCACTAGGAGGTGGTTGCATCAGTGAGTGCAAGCAGAGCTCCAGGATTCCACTCTTCCTGGCAGAGTGGTGATGGGAGGTCAAGGACTGACAATGAAGAGACTTCAACTGCTCCAGGTCACCCCATGACCTTGGCGCAAGTTATTCGCCCTTTTCTGGTGTTTCTTCCATGTAAGAAAGAATGCAAGGCAAGAAACTGTAGCTGGAAAGAGCTGGAAGGTCCTTGGTATGGTCCTCAGCAGCAGTACTCTGATGTCCCAGGGAGATGGTAGAACACTTGTGCCTGTGCCTCAGTTTCTTTGGCTGTGACAAAGCAGTGCTGTCCCCTAATATGGGTTAGAGCTGTGCTAATAAATCAGCCAGCTAACAGGACTTGGAGCTGCTGTAACAAAATCAAGCTGGAGAAAGTTCGTATCTTTTTTTTTTTTTTCCAAATCAGATGCAAACCTACTCTGCTCAAATCCTCCTCTCTTAATGTGGGACACTGCCAGTTTAAGAGGGGGGCAAAGTGGGGATTTCCGATGCAAAATTCAGGACAGTCGAGAGGCAATGTAATAATTGTCAGTGCAGAGAGCATCCCGGTGCACATGTTCGGGGGATAAGAGTGTCACCAGAGTCTATTGTCTGTCCCCTCTCTGTTAAAGTAGAGATAAGGCTGGGATAAATCTCACTGGGACATTCTGCCCTATGATGTTATTTCATGCCACATCACCTAATAGGTGTATTTTCACACTGCTTGCTACTGCTGTGAGGCTCTGCAGCTCCTAGCCAGGCTGACAATCTCACTATATGGAGAATGGAATAGTGACGGCTAATTGATTTTACAGCAGTACCGAAGGACAGACAATGAAAGTACCATCAATTTAATCCACTATTTAATGGTTCCAATTTAGCCTCTGTAAATGCTCACTAAACTAATTTCTCTGGGTTCAGCAATCTGAAAAGCTATCATATCTCTAATCTCCTTCAATATATTCATCTGGAAAAGGGAATTTAGCCAATTCTGATGTGCGGAGATGATCTGTTAGCACAGTGTAAATGTTTATAACACGGCAATCTAGTTCGTTTATAAGGATATGAAAAGTTTTATTGGGGAGGGCACTGAAGTGGAACCACGGGATAATAGGCAGTTACCCAGCAGTCTCTGGGAGCCAGGGAGCGGGCAGGCATGCAGAAAAATACTAGGATTTACTTTAATCCCAAATTGTAAGCTAAAGTTCTGCCCAGTACATGATGCACCTGGGACTGCTGGAACAAAGGATTGTCTCCCGTCCCCCCATGACCCAGGCTTTCACACTACACCATGATAGCAAACAGTCATTTTGTTTCCTCCAAGGGGATGAAAATTAGTTTAGGTTTAGCACATATATATCTCCTTGTCCAACCAGGTTCCTCGTGGGAAGCTACTCTTGAAGGCACTTTCTATCTTGTAACGTTTGGGGGATTTGGGATTTGACTTCTGGGGTTTTTTCCAGAGGCTGAATTTTCCTTGCTTTAGTCTGGTTGTCTCCAAGCCCTGGAACCCATCACTGATCCTCTCCAGCTGCCAGGGTGCCTCTGCTACTTGCTCAGCACCCAGGCAGCCCTCAGACCCTCCTGAAGTCAAGTTGGAGTTTTGCAGTAGGAACAAGACCCAGCGACCTGTCTGTAGAGGAGAAAATTCTCTTGATAATCAAAGCTTGTCTCCAGCAATTCATCCTCTCCCTTGGAGGAAGGTCTGTCCTTGGTCCAGACCCAAAAATTAAAATCTGCCACCAGCCCAGGGCAAAACTTTTTGGGGGGGTTTAAACCTCATGTAAGCATCATGTCTCCCTCTTTGTTGTCTGTATCCTGAAGAGAACAGACTGGTACATGCTGTTTCTACTCCCATAAATTGGTGGCTGTTACTAAAGCTGCTGTGGACACTGGAAATATGAGACAGACTACTTCTTCAATTTAGAGATTTTAAAATTCCAATCAAGATTATAATTGCAGGGAGACATTCTTCAGATTTGGGAAAAATTCACAGCCTCAGAGTTTTGATGACAAGAAGGAAGAGATAAAGCCTTTTGCTGCACCTCAGGTGAGGGGTGCAGCAGTGAAGTAGTCTCTGCGTGTAACTTTCTTTTTTACATTTAAAGCATATTTCTATTCCTTCCTCTAATAGCTGCCACATTGCTAACACGCCTGCAGGAGGGAATCTACTCATGTAGACACAGACCTGCCTCTGTGCATAGACATGTGGGAGCAGCTCACAGCTCATCCTCTTCATCCTCAGTTGCCACCACGATGCCAGGTTTGTCACTTCCTGGCATTTTGACAGGACCTGGCAAACCCGTACAGGCATCCAGGAGTGGGGCTGGCATTAACTGTCAAATGTCTTTTATGGAAAGAGCACTTCTGGACTGCAGTGGCTTTGTAGTCCAACCATCTTTTTTTCCCTTTTAAATTCAAAGACAATTCCACAAATGAGCTTCTGCTTGATTAGTGTTTTAATGAATATATCTGGATACACCACAAGTCCACCAGCCGTGACTCCAGAGCCACAGGCTATGCTATCCAGATGCCGCCTTTGTGCTGTCAGTTCGGGGTGTTAATGTCAGATACACCAGGGGAGCGAGAAGGGCAATAGTAAAGGAATAAGTGTCCTGTGAGACCATGATTTTCCCTGGACTGAGCTCTCCAGCCTCAGCACAGGCACTGCGAAGTCCAGATGGGCGATGAAAGGCGCTGAGCTGTGCTCCTGCCTGCCTGGGACCCCATTCTGGGGCAGCTGGGACCCTGCAAACATCCTCATGCTCCCACTCTGGGCAGCCCCTCCTCTGGAGCTGCAGCACAGATAACTTGGCTCCCTTGTTTTGGCTGTGCTGCGGATGGAGAAAGGGCTGCTCACTCATTGAGTGTGTCCGTGATCACTTTGGACAGGGAAATCCTAAGCGAGGGATCACAGCACAGGCTTCCTTCTGCTCCTGGACTGATCCCTGGAAAGGGACACTGCACAAGATGCTTTATTGCAGCCGGGCACATTTTTTCCCTTGTAAATTATATTTAACATTCCAGAGAACTTTATTGCATTTGGTGTTAGGGTTTATGAAAAAATCTGTATTTAACTTCAAGCCCTGGTAAACATCTTTGCTTATGTTGTTATGTGATTCTTTATTTGAGTATTTCGATTTAATTTCACAGTTCATATACCTTAAAGTTTTGATTTTTTTTCCCCCTCCCCTCTCATTCAGGGAGAGCCAGGGCTGGCCAGGGGCTTGTTGGTCTCTGGTGAGCTCTACTCTCACACAGGGCAGGAAATCTTGGACTACCACCTCCATCCCTTGTCCCTAGAGATGTGCCAGGGAGTGGGGAACAGAGAGGAGACCTTCAGAGGATGAGGACACTCTGCATCTGAGCCCACTGCCATCCTCAACAGCTTTCAAGAAGCCAACCCTCTGAAGTTAGTCATCCCTGGGAGCTCCTCGGGCTTTCCCAATGGGAAATGCATAGAGCTGAATGTGGGTCAGCACAATGGGGGCTGTCCCCAGGAGCACATCTGAGCCAAGTACCACGAGTCCATTCCGTAATCTGTTGAAGTCTAGGGGAGGTTTTCTGCTGGCACTCGTGGACTCTGAATCAAGCCAACAAATGCACCTGTCACAGCTTCAGCCTCCACAGAGGGAGGAAGGGAAGGATGAAGAACCAAAAGGATGGCAGCCGTAAAGGCTGCAGGAAAACATAAATATGGAGCTCAGTAGCAAATCCCATCTTGTTGGCCTCCAGGTGCCAGGGCCTGGCTGCCAAGTGTACAGATAATTTTGGTAGCATGACACAGCTTAGCACCTTTGGTTTGTGCTGTTTCCACCATCTCCACCCTCCTGCTCACATCATTGCATATTCACCACCTGGGAATCACCTGATCAAATTCTCCTGAAGCTCTGTGGCAAAGGGAAAAGAATAGAAACACTTATCCCACTTGGATAATTCATTAAAAGGTGATGAGACTGCTGCACAGAAGACAAGAAATGGTGAACTTGGATAATGATGAGGGTTTCTGTAGTACTGGTTCTACTTAAAAGGTCAATGTGTAAGACCTGGTTTTCCCAGTTATCCTTCTGTAGAGTTGTCTCCCTCCAGACCCAAATGCAGCAGCACTTTGGCAGCACCTGTGGCCACAGCTGTATGACTACTTCCCACTGCAAAATACAGAACTCCATTTTTAACTTGAGACTGTGTTTAAATTGTCTGATTGATGATATTGGGGGGAAAACAAACAAACAAACAAACCCAGCAGGATTTAGAGGTTTTTAGATATATTTCCTTTGCACACTTAGATTTATCCTCCAATTTTTGCGCAGGCAAAAGCCAATGCAACATTGCTAAATAAATATCTATATTAGGAAGATCTTGTGGAGAGGTGACTTCGTGGGCAACCCCACCCACCACAGGCCACACCAGCAGGATACAACACTGGTATTTTTGAAGAGATGGATTTTTTTTCAGTCCTATCCGTGGATGTTATATACATACTGGAGGTTTCCTATTTACTTCAGCCTGCCTGGCTTACCAAATAATCACTATTTGCATTTTGAAGGACTTTCACACAAATGCATATGTCACTCTGATACACAACTTAATTTCCTTTGGATGCTCTAGGCCGTAAGTTCCAGTCTTGAATATGAAAATCCTGTCTTGGAACGCCAAAGGTCTCAATAAATCCACCAAAAGGAAAACATTTTTTATTATTCTTGAGTAAAATCAAACCAGGCATAACTCTTGGTCAGGAAATCCACCTCTCCAAAGAGGGGGAGGTTAAACTACATCGAGAAAGCATAAAATAAATTGTATCTTTGCCATTCTAAATGAAGAGTCATACTCTACTGCACATCTTTGTACAAAATTCCCATTGACACCAATTTCACTTATTTATTGATTGTTTTTTTATGTGCTCAATGCCATAGCAACGGGCTGCATTCCATAAATTAAATGCAACATTGCATTAAGTTAAACTTCTCGCAATGGAGAACACACACACAGCACCCAACCCTGTGCTGCTCCTGAGCACTGATAAATAAACCAGCAATTATCCCGAGCTGAGCAAACGCTGGCAATGAATTGTGAAAGACAGTCAGCTTGCACTCCTCTTGGTGGATGTGCACAGGCACCCCCACAGCACACATGTGCACACAAAATCACATGGAGTGTGATACATCACGGAGAGAAGCCCTCAGCCTGGAGTCAGCAGGCACATTGCTTGGCTTGCTGCTGGTGTGATACTATTTAGCTCCAAGCTACTCCTCACATGTGTAAAATTAAGCAAATGAGCAAAGAGAGAAGTCCTGGATCATCAGAATAACTACAGCTCGTCTGCATTTATGGGTGTCATTCATTTTAGTGACATCATTGCTCCATGGTAACGAGTGTGTTTTAGATTGGAGAAATAGATGGCATGAAAAATAGATTAGTTTTATTTAGATAGATTATATCATTATATAAATAGATAGACCACTCTATTTCTACTCATCTTCCACCTCCTGGTTAATAGGACACAGTTTTATTTATAGATAGAGATGCAGGAAATGTTTCCATGTAAATGTTTCATAATTCTGTTGTATTTCTGTGTTTTATTTTAACGGGTCAGCCGACTGTACCAGTCTGAGCTAGGTAATATATTTGTGTGAAGTGGAGAATATTTGGGGGCTGTCTGGATAGACCCAAAACTGGGGATGCTCAGAAAATAGACCTACTCTGTGTTTTGAATGTGGTAGAGTAATGACTAAAGCCAGGTCCTGAAGGGAAACTCAGGAGTCTTCAACCTAGGGAATTACTGATTTGGGTTATACTAAAAAAATAGCAGGGATTGGAAGGGGAAAGGATAAGGCTTTCTGTCTGTGTGTTGAATCTGGGGGGCACTAAGGAGCCAGGACATGCCATGCTGTCCCCTCTGCATGGTCAGAAATGGAGAGAGACCTCAGATGCTCTTGAAGGAAGGGTTCTGCCACATCAGCAGGTCCACCCCTGGGACTGGAACCCACAAGCTTCACCTTGTAGTGACATCCCAACAGGCTCCTGGTTTCCAGATGACATTTTGGGTGTCCAGGCAGTAAGGGATCCTGCTAACATGCTCATCTCACTTTCCCCCTTGCCGTCCTCTGGATAGCACAAGCAGTATCCAAACTCCCATGCAGCCTCCCACCCCAAATCCTCCCTCGTAAAGAAGCACAACAGCACGAAGACCCCACGGAAACTGAAACCACCACCTGGGTGGGAGAGAGCCTTTACTGCACTAAATAAAGAAGCAAACCCCCAGCACCCAGCCAGCCCAAGCTCATCCACCTCCTCACGGGGTGCGTGCGCGGCTGTCGCGGCACTGGCGCCTTCCCCGCGCAGCTCAATTACAAGCAGACAAGGCAGTGTCACATGTGATTCACAATGTCGATTTCATGCTCACGGTAACCATTTACGAAAGAGCTGTGGAGGTTTTACATTTGATAAGAAATCAACTGTGTTTGTGTTTGTAAAAGACCGATCACGGAGTGTGACAGCTCCAAGAGATTGCTGCGGAGCATTGACTGCACGTCTGTAGTCTGTCATGGACCCATAAGTATTTATTTCAAATGGTGGGTTGTGTTGTGATGGCGGTTTGTGGGTTTTTTTAACCAGGATGTTTGAAAATAAACTGTCAGTCTCTATTTACAGCTGAACAAGTAGAAAATACGAGGGATTTTAGGTTAAATTGTCAGTTAACAGAATTCAAAATAGAAAAAAATATGTACAGCGCTTGCTTGTTTATTACCTGCTGGATAGAGAGTATCGTTTCTAAATTTAGAGATACAGATGTCTCTCTTTCAGGAAATACAGATTGACTGTTGAGAATATTTTAGGTACTTTTATGTTCCTGAACTCCCCACATCTTGCCTACCCCAGCACATTTGCATCCAACTGCTAGAGCATTAACTGGTAGGGGCCTGGGTGCAATCCTAGCTATCCTGGTGTAAACCTCAGCATTTTGGTAGAAATGCTCTGAATTTACCAGCAAAGCTCAGTTTGCAGTCTGACCTCTATAACCAAGGTCTGACAGGGTTTTGGAACCAGGTGACCAAGGCCAGATACTCATTTTTGGAGACATTGTGTTTCTCGGGAGAGCCCAAAGATGTTCCCTACTTTTACACCAAGTAGCATCCTCATGTACAGTTGGACCTGTCCCTGCCTGAATTTCCAAACCTCTTCTTCAAAGGCAGGAAGACACTACATTAGTTCTTGGTGGCTTTTCTTAGCAGCTTCATGACACAATCCCAGGTACACAAAGCAGACAGAAAGGTTTGGTGTAAATTCTCCTGCACCCATACCTGGCTCCCCTCATTTCTAAATTCAGGTTTGCTGAACCTTACTCAAGCGAGTCTGAAAACTTCCCAGCAGAGTAGGTAGTACTAATACATACTGGGACTCGTGCATTTTATCAGAGTATAAATAACATTAGGCAGGAGCTTTCCCAATTGCGAATGCCCAGCTCCAAAATGCAATTAGGAGCCAGCTTTGAATTCCAACAGTCAGGCATTGCCTATAACTCAACCTCTGGCTGCATTTCAACCATGAGTTTTCTCAAAAACACAAGAGGACAGATGCTATCCTGTACTAATAAGTGCTTCATTTCTTGACGGATGCTCTGGGTAGCGAACAGAGCATCAGAGGAAAAAGGAGAAGAAAAAAAAGAAATACCACATGAAACATATCTATTGGACCAGGACTTGGCTTGAATAAATCTGAGCATCTCACAGTTCAGTGGAGCAATATTGGTGAGCCCTGACTGAGGATGTCTCCCTTTTAACACATGCAACAGTCGGCAACTGCGTTGTGGAGAAAAATCATAGAAATAATTCTATGCTCCATCAGGTCTTGGAGGTCTTGGATACTGCCATGGAAAGACATTGACTTTGTTTGAATTCCTCCAGCTGTACAAATAAAATGTTGCCTGTAAATTCTGGCTCAATGTTTCTGTTTCAACTTCATGTCCTTCATAGAAAAGAGACACTGAATAATGGCCAGAAGAGTTGGGATTCAGTTCATGGATGGAAAATCCAGTCCATGGATGCTCTAGCCCATGGATAGAAAATTAATTCAGAAGGATCAAAGGGTCATTTGTGATTGAACAAGACTGTAACAGCACCTTCATTTCAGTTGTTTTGGGATAACTGGTATCCTGTGCTCATGCTGCTGGAGGGTGGTGATTTCTTCTGCAAGGCTCTAGGAGTTTGTGCTGTGGTGTTGCTCAGCTGTGCTTCTGGTGTGGTGGCTCCTGGGACTCTACCATGAGCACTGTGATGACAGGGATGTTTTTTTCCCAAAGCTCCAGCTCTTGAAATCTTGTGAATAAGAGAACAATTTGGATTTCTTCCAAGCAAATTTCAAGTTCACTGTTACGGAGAAAAACTTGAAGATCTAAAGCCTGCAGGCTAAGCAAAACTAAATATATATATCTATTTGGGGAGGGGTGGGGAGGGAGGGAGAGAAGAAAGAAAGCATTTTAAATTAATTTCTTAACATCTTGCACATCATAGGGCTGTGTCATGAGTTTCTGACTCCAGCTGTTGGCTGCTGGAGGTTTGCAGACCTATAAATATCTCGATAAGCTAAGATGCCTCTGCCTTTCTGCCCGAGGTGTTGCTGAGCCCTTGCTAAGAGCAGCTTCATGCATTTCCTGCCGAGTTTTGCTCCAGGCATGCTCCCAGCTTACCTTCAGCATCCCTCCCTGGATGCTGCCCCTCCTTTCCATTCCCCAGGATAAGAGCACCGAGGCCAGCGGTACTCGATGCACCACACCAGGAGCAGATATTAACCTGAGTTAATGTGCTCATCCTTGTCATGGCGCACTCCCAAGACCCTTCACCTCTTCGCTGTGGCCCCCAGGTGCGCAGCTCCAGCCTGCATCCTCCCCTGGCCCCATATGCTCCCAAAAGACCAGCCCTGTGCTGAACTCCCTGCGACCAAGAGAGACCAGAGCATTTGCTGCGGCCGTGTTGTCAAAGACCAGAACTGGAGCCTGCTTTTTTGCAAGCTGTGAATTTTCTCCATGTTTATCCTCTGGAGGGGTTGTTTTGTGGGTTTATTGACTAAATAAGGGTATTGATTTGTTAAGAGCTTTTCTTCCTCCTTTCAATGGGAAATATTGCTATCTCTTTCCTCTTCTCTGTACTCCAGGTGAGAAGTTCTTTTAGTGACACCATAAATTTCCATCTCTGCTTTTCTCTGCTCTGTAAACAAGTGTTTGCCTGTCTACAGGGGTTAATTTGATCATGTTAAACATTCTCCAGCTCCCTCCTGGGCTCTGCACTTGCAGACTCTTGCTCCAAAGGAGATCCCCACGCTTGCCATGCACCCCTCCATCACCCACAGCATTTCTCCTGACAGCCATTGAGAGCTCCATCCCAAGCTGCTTTAAGATCAGGGTGTTGCAACAGCCCACACCAAAGCAATGCTCCCAAAAACAACAGACAAGGACTTCCACTGGGAAAAGGATGACCTTTAGAGACCATTTTTGAGCTAACACATGATAATCACTGTTAATGGTGAATGAAGGTCGTAATATCATTCCCTCACATCTGCTTTATAAGGCGAGACGCTAGTTAGTGCTTGCCATTGTCATGCAACACTTGGATATGCTGGTGTCCATAAATGCAAAAGACTTTCCTTTCCAGAAATTCTTGGTTTTTGAAAGGTTCTCAATCTTTCTGGATGAGCTTGGCTTGAACCCAGTGGACCCTTCTATTTGAGGAGAAAATGCCTGTCTGAGGGAAAATGAACAGAGAAGTCATCTGTTTCTGAGCTTCACAGGGGTGTCTCCATTTTTACAGATTTTCCTCATGCCCATGGATGGGTTTTATCTGCCTTTCATTTCCATCCAAAGTCCCAGGCACAGGGCAGGTAGAGGAATAAATACATAGTTTGGTTCACAGTGAATTTTCAACCAGACTAGGATCATCAGCACACTAGCCTAGGTCAGATGAACCTTCTAAATCACACTGTTAAGGACCCTTCACCATGAGCCTCCTTAGACTAATTCTTCCCTTCTCAAGATTATGCTCCAGTAGTGAAACAAACTATTTTAATCTCTTGGAAGGCTGGAGGAGATTACAACAAGTCCCATTAATGTTTTCCTTGGCTTAACTCTGAGTCATGGTAGGCTTTGGAGGGCTCTGCCAGAGCTGGACCGTCAGCCAGAGCAAGGCAGCTTGGCCAGCAGGCTGCACCAGCACCACGGGCTGCCACCAGTCCCACCGTGCTGGATCCATCCCGTTCTGCCCAGGCCTGCATGAATTGAGCCTTCTGCCATAAAAAAGTTAATTTCCAGAGTATTGCAGCACTGCAGGAGCCTGGGGAGTCAGCAGGGAGCAATACAACCCCAAGCCCATGCAATACTTTGGAAATGCGCTCTTGTGTGCTGTATCCCTCAAAAGCTTCCTGAGCTGTCAGCATTATAGATCATGGGGAGGCTGGCTAAGCTGAGGCACCATCACACAGCTACTGAAGGTCTTATGAAACTGTAGAAAACATATCCCAGAAGGTGCTGTGTCAGCTGCATTATTTATACAGCAGCAGAGCACCATAGGCAGTGGAAACACAGCTAATGCAACACAGAAGCTGCAGTACCTCTTGGGCTCTTTGAGCATCATGGCCATGATCTTTGCTCCACTGAAATGAGAGAGAAGAGGGTGCCCTTGGACTTGGCAATGCCAACACACAATCCAATTACTCTGTTCAGAGAGTGCCCGAGATAGCATCAAGCACAGTGCATCATCATCAGATGATGGGCCTTGGAACGGAATGAAAGGAAGTGGAAGGAGGTCTAGACCAGGCATCAGGCTATGGTATACAAAGCACCAAGGCTATATTTTCATGATCAGAGCAGACAGAAATGCTAACACACTCCTGAAAAGTACGTATTTATCTTCATGTTTTCTGTAGCAGGTACTCTACCAGGACTGATTTGGACACAGCCCAAAATCCTTTACATTAGAATTTGTATCAGTCACCCAAAGGTTTGAACCATTCAATTGAGTGGTATAAAACATTGGCTATGTAGCCAGCAATTTCCACCCCGTTGCCCCAAGAGAAACCCTTGCATCTGATCCTGTGGGTCATGCTGGAAAACAGAGGTAAAAGCAAGCTCAGGAATACTGCCCACAACAGCAACACAACATCTGCTGCACCAAACCTGCCTCTGGATTCTCAAGCCCGCCACTGAGCTGACTTACTTCTGCCTTACACTGGCGTGAGAGATGAATCAGGCCCTTGGTGTGCATGGCAAACATATGTCCCTGCAGCTGCCAGTGAGCTGTTCTTGAACCCAGTTGGACGAGCAGCAAGTTCGGCTGGGTTTTGTCAAACCCAGAGTGTCACAGAAGGCATTAATAGGCTGTTTGGTGCATGTTTGAAAGCACCTAGAGGATAACCGAACCACGAACAGTAAACAACATTGCTTTATAAAGAACAAGTCATGCCAGACCAACTTGATAGCTTTTTTTTTTTGGATCAAATTACAAAATTAGTGGATGAAAAGTCTTACAGAAGATGTAACGCATCTAGATTTCAGCAAAGCATTTGATATTGATCCTTGCAAAATGCTCCTTGAGAAACTAATCTGGACTGCCTTAGATATGGGCATTAACAACAGTGTGGATTGAGAGGCACTGGATGAGCTGTAAATAGAGAGGAAATGCCAAGGGCCGACACACTGACATACAGGAATCTGCATCACAGGGACAGCATTTGGCTCAGCTCCACAGAAATATGGTACATGGGGGTAATGAGAACAGGGAGATTCAACCACAGACTGACCTGTAAGGTATCTTCCTAAAAACAGGTCCATAGAAGTGGTACCAAGTTGTTGATCTCCTCCCCAGCCTGGAAATAAGCTGATCCTGCCCCAGGCCTTGTCTGGGTCTAAGACAAGAGATGAAGGTCGTCAAGACTATTTTTGAAGCAAAGCATTGTTCACCCTGGCTAAATCCCTGCTGGAAACCCCACCATTAACATCCCTTGGCTTCAGGACTGCTCTTTCAAATATCTGTTTTTTAATGCTGTTTAATTTTTATGATGATCTCTGCTGCTGCTCTTAATGAGAACCGTGGGCAGAGAAAACTTTGTGAAGTTTTGGTGGGAGTGTGAGGGGCAGCAGACAGAGGTTGCCAGTCAGCCCTGGTGGAGTTCAGCAGCTGTCACATCTCCCTGCCAGACAAGGCTGACCTCAAGCCTAGGACCCTGTAGCAGGAAGTGAAATGCATGTCTGGCACATGAGCTGCAGAAAAAAGCCCCATTTTGGTTGTCACCAGCAGAAAAACTGACACTTTCTGGAGGCTGACATCCTCCTGATCATCCAGGCAGATCCATGGCTGCAAACCCAGCAAAAGCACCAGCCCTTCCCATCAGCTGCAGACTTGCTACCCAGACTTCCACTGAAGGAGCAAGTTGCAAAGAGGGGTTTGACCATCAGTCCTTTGTAAGATCATCGTTCTTGCTCCCTTTGCTCATCAAACACGCCTCCGCAGAACCCCTTCACCCCAGGTGAAGCCCACATAGGAAGAGACATTTCAGTCACAAGTTTCTTAGTTTTGTACTCTCCTGCTCAACCTCTAATTAGACTTGGGGGTCTGGGTGCCTGCACCCTGCTCATCCCTATTACCTTGGTTCTCCAGCCCACCTCCCACAGAGGACCAGCCTGTCCCAGGATGCAGCCCATCCTGCTCCAGCAACAAGTGCCCCAGTCACTGCTGATCTCACCCAAAGCAATCCCAGGGATATCAAGTTATGTCTCATTGTTCCATTAATCTGATTATTTGCCATGTACAAGTTTTAACCCTTTGATTGCCTCTGCACCTACAGAGATGCTGATAGGCATGTTGGTAAAAAGGGAGGGAAAAATTCAGCCACATCAAATCAAATTAATAAATTCTTCTACATCCTGTTGGAAAAGTGTTCGGCCCAGGCACACAGACACACTTAGCAGGTCAAGCACTCAATCAGCATTTGCTCTCTATGCTGGAAGCCAGCAGCCAGGGTGAGGTTTTGCCAAGCCAGCAGGAGTGGGATGGTACCTCTTGGAGCAGGGTTGGCTATGTGGGAAGCAGCTGTGAGCTGGCATCACCTGAGTCCCAGCAGCCGCTCTACCAACCTCTCCCTGGAGGAGCCATCCCTGCAAGGACATCTACTCAGGCTTTTCAGCTACAAAAAATGTCCTTTTTAAATCCAAACTGGTGGAGAACCTCATTAAACCTGCAGTTCTCAACATGGTCCTTCTCAGACATGTCTTCGTCTACCCAAATATCCTTTTCCCATAGCAGTTTTGCATGGTTATACAGTTGCAGCATCCCTTGGACACCAGTCAGAGCAACTGTGCCAGCCTTCCAGCAGAAGCCCCATCCTTTGTGAGATTCACATGGTTCCTGCCATGGTTCCCACATCCTTCAGATGTGTGCTTCCCCTATGCCACCAGCTCCTCCCAGCTCTGGAACCTGTGTTCCCATCACTGGGTCAGGCAGACATCATCTGATCGCTGAATTGGAGGCAGGGGGCAGCATGTGGGGACTGGGGAGGGCCAAACCAGGTTTGCTGCCCCAATAAAACCTGGGAAGGATTATGGTCTCTTTAAGCCTGTCTCCACAGCCATGCCGGCTCCCCGCGCACTGACCCAGTCGTGTGCTGTATTAGAATTGTAGAGTAATAAATGAACAGTGGAGGGGTTTGTAATGATGATTAGGGACTGAAATTGGTTCAGATTTACAGTGTCACTCAGGAGCGGAGGCAGAGGGGGAAGGCATTCTGCGCGGCCTAATGGATCCATCAACTCGTTTTGGCTGCTCGGTGGGCCGCGCAGGGTCACCAGGCTTTCCGCTGGCAGCACAAAGCACTTCAATTTTGTTAGGAAATGTATCAATTTAACTGACTTGAGCAGTGCACGACGGAAAAAAAAAAAAAAAAAAAAAACCTAATGAATCTGGACTCAATTTTCCGCCACACTGCCTCTGCGAACTGTCGGAAACAATGTCTGCGGTCGGGGTGAAGGCAGCGCGGATAGGCTGCCCGAGCGCCCGCAAGCCGGGGAGACGCGCTGCCTCCCGCCAGCCACCGGCCAGGCCTGCCACTCTCCTAACAATGATGTCATTAAAGGTAAATTGGCCTCTATTTCAGCAGGATGATAGTGCTAATTGAGTGGGAAAATATAATATAGGGAGCTGTTGTCTGCAGTTAAAGGGAGGAGGGGGACAGATTAAATGGCCTACAATAGTGGGTGTCAGGCACGGCAGATGTTGCTTTCCGCTGATAACTGCGCTGACATATCTCGAGCTTGTCAAGGCTGAGGTTTTCAGAGAGACTTACAGCAAAAGGCAGCAGATGGCCCTCCTGAATGGGAATGAAGTGCTTAAACAGCCTGGCTGCTGAAGGCAGCTAGTTTGTAAATAGAGGAGTCGGAGGTGTCTTATTGATCCCGCTCACTGCCCGCCAGCACGGAGGAGCGCTGGGCGGCGGGGAGGCGCTGGGATGGGGGTGCCAGCGGCAGTGGCTGCGCTGGTGTCGGAGCCGGGGCTGGCAGATGCTGCTGGATGGCAGCCCGGGGTGGCGGGGCCGAGCAGAGCTCAGTGCTGAGAATGTGTCGCCTTAAAAGTCACAGATGTCAAACGGCAGGACAAAAGTCAGGGCGGTGGCCAAGCGGGAGGGTGGCGGGGCGAGGGAGTGCGATCCCTGTGTCCCCAGCAGCTGCACAACGCGGAGTGAGACCCTTGCCCCCAAAGCACCCCGCCAGCAACACCCACCCCTAGGCCATCCCATGGCAGACCCCTGCAATCCCTCTGGACCACCACGTGCAAAAAGCCATGAGGTGAGCGCAGGTATTTCAAAAACAGATGGATCTATTCTGGAAACGTGTGTCTGTGAGTGCAATGCACCTGCTGCAAGGTGCGGAGTGTGAAACCAGCCGTGTCAGTAAACAGCCAGTGCCTCTGCTGTCTGCAGCCAAAAATGGGTCTCAGTGTATGGCAGACTGACTGTGGATAACCTCTTGATGAGAGAGAGTTTTGCTTGACTCCATAAGTAGTGCCTCAGCTATACTGGGATATGCTGGGAAGTGCTCTGTGCATCAGCTAAACTGGGATGTGTGGGGAAGCACCCTGCACCTGGGACACGCTGCAGGAACAATTCAGACATGGCATAAAAATCATACATGTGTTGGTGCTGTAAAGATCAGTAGTACACACTCATCCATGCTCCTGTGGCCACATTGTCCATGCTATCCTGAATTTTGGAGGATGTGAAGGGAGGTTGTTACGGGTCCATAAGCACCACCCTTCTATATCTGCCCACTGGAAATCTTGCAAATACAACTTCACAAGGCACTCACCAAAATTGAATAGCATAGGCACATGTTCTAGTCCTAAAACCACACACACAAATCCTCCCCCTCCATGTATGGGACCATCCCAGTCGTTCAAGAAGGCGAGGATGCAGAGTCAGGAATGTCACGCACATGGGCAGAAGCAGACCCACCCACACCAAGCTGGAAGCCTCCAGAACCCCCCCCCCCCCCCCCCCCGCCAAGGCATCCCGATGCTGTTTCCTGTGTGCTAAGCCTTTCCCATGAGCCTGTCTAAATATAAACACACTCACATGCATGCTGTTATTAAATCTATCCAAACATGTAAGCACGCTTTTCACAAAATCTCCCAGAGTCTGGCACAAACACTTACCTGCTTACAAAATGACATAAATTGAGTCTGTATACACAAACACATACACTGACACAGCTGGGGAAACACAGTGCTAATATCCAGATCGACAGAGATTTA
The DNA here is from genome assembly GCA_013390025.1 of Pitta sordida. Classification (NCBI taxonomy): domain Eukaryota; kingdom Metazoa; phylum Chordata; class Aves; order Passeriformes; family Pittidae; genus Pitta; species Pitta sordida. Next base: position 835,443 of record WEKX01029560.1, on the reverse strand, counting down.
CCACTGATGAGGTTACGGCCACGCTCCCTCTCCCACGCACTCTCCTGAGCCAAATCCTCTATCCTGGGATGGGTCCTGCTCTCCCTGAAGTCAGTGGGGCTTCTCTGGTTGTGAGTCCTTGACATCGGTGTGGTTTAATTTGTGTCCTCACACGAGCAAAAAAACCAGAGCTAATTCTGCTGACTTGCATGGAATTAAATTGAGGTTCAATTGTCAATTAGGAATGTGACAGGCTTATATTCCCAGGCTGCCCAAAGCTGAAGGAACCAGCTCCAGCACCAAAACTCCCTATGGAGACCCTACAAAGGATCCAGCCTGGAGACTGGAGGCAGGCACCAAGAGCTTGACACATGTCACAAGCACGTCCCACCTATGCATTCATCCTTTGCCACCAGTGTAGCAACAGCCATCCTGCAAAACTGGTCCTACACAGGAGAGGTGAAGAGTGGCCCCAGCCTTGCACAGGCATGTGTTGTGCTGCATGAATCAGGTTGTTTCCTCCACAGGAATGACCTTGGTTTACCCCAATGTGCTCTGCTGCACAGGATTGAGGCACTGCTGCACTGCTCCTTGCTCTTTTGCATTGCCAACTACAAGAACAAACAGGGACATTGAGCAAATGCTACTGAAGCAAGGCATTAGCCAGTTTTAAGGCCATTTCTGATTTGAAGACCGCCAGCAGTCAGATAGATATGAGTGATGTGTTAGACATCCAATACATCTCTCTACAGGTCCAGGCTTTTGCCCCACCCCACATCAGAGGCTGCAGACAATGGGACACATTTCATACAGCTCAGAAGGGAGCATTGGCTGCTGGTCAGCCCACTGCTTGACCAGGGAAAGGTGGCAGTAAGACCCACAGCACTTGCTCTGAATCCAGGACAGTCTTTTTTCATGTCCCCTTGATCCTCTACCCTTAAGCACCTTGCAGCAATTCCCTTCTCCATCTGCAGTGTCCCCTCCAGCTTTTCCCAGGTCACATCCTCTCTTTGCTAAGTCTGTTATCTCTTGACAGTCCTTTTTCTCCCTTCTTTAATGTGTTCTTGCCTTCCTTTCTGTTCCAAGTCACTTCTCCTTCCACTTCTCTTCCAAGTCACTGTTACTGGCAGCAGTCAGCAGCCACCAGCCCTCTCAGGTCTCTCCTCTCTGTGCTTCTTCACTACCCACTTTCACCCAATTTGCCCTTAAATCCCTATTTCTTTGCTGCTCAGGCAGCTTGGTCATCTGCAACATACCCCCATCCTCACTCCAGAACCCTCCTCACCCACAGGCTGCTCAGGCAGTGAACCTCCGCTGAATTTTGCCACATCTTTGCCGGCAATCAGGGATTTGGCTGCCATTCCATCCACAAGAGTAGCTCCTTAATTTCACACAGTAGGTTTGGACACACTATCAGAGCTAAAGAAAAAAAACTAAACATCAGGCAGACAGATGTTGAGCCAAGACCTTTGGCTGCTCACTCAGTGCCTTGATTATTCCGTGGTGTCTACAAGCCTCTGTAAATTGCTGTTATCTGGTATCAGAAGCTCTCCTACCTTCAACACAACATGTTTGCAGCTCTCTCATCTCCACAGAGGTGATGTTCTCCCTCCAATGTACTCCTGCCAAGTGGAAAATGGCTGGTGGATGTGGGGATGTCCTGGATTTTGATCCACTCAGTGGCTCATGCTGTTGCCGAGGAGAAACCTCCAGAAGGAAAAACAGGGAGATATGCCTGGTGCTGGACGATAGAAGCTTCAACATACACCCAAATGGCTTGTGAACCCTTTTAAAGCCCACAGAACCTTCAGAGATGTGAGGAAACCACCTTGGTTGTCTCCACCACTTCAAACTCATTGGTCTCAGTTGGCTGCCCCTGTGGGTCCTGAGGGACCCTCCATCCATAGGAGGGAGTGTCACTGCCCCAGCTACACACTCAGTACATAAAAAAATTCCCTCTGCACAGAGGGAGAAGCTCCTTAACGGGTAGCCCAGCATTTACAGTAATCAAGAATGATTCAATTGACAGGTTTGTGTGGTGTTTGTTAATTTACTTGAGATTCATTCCTGGGAACAGCTGGCTGTATCCCAGCAGGACTGTGACTCTCACTAGCCCACCTGCTGCTAGACAGACGGGCTTTGGGTACAGTTGTAGTTAAAGTCTAGCAGGCAGATATTTCTGGCCATTAAAAATGGAAAAGTTCTTCAGAAATTCATGTGCAGAGAAGGTTTTGGAGGCAAAGACATCGGCCCTGGGCTTTGCTAAGTGGCTTCATTTTGGTTTCCAGAGTGGTCAAGTTGCTGAGGGCTTGTTTTGTTATTTGAGCATTACCAGTTGTATTACCATGATATACAAAGAACTCATGAAAAAGTCACTTAATATTCAATTACAGGGTCTGTTCTGGGAGCTTTATATAAGGAGTTTGACTCATAGGGGAATTAGTCACACAGCTCCTCCTGATACTCAGGGGGAATGGGCACGTACCTCTCTACTTTGGAAACCTCTGATCAATCAATTTATATAACAACATTTGTCTTCCTTAGATTGACTGTTCTTTTAAGAGGTAATTACATTTTCCTTCTGGTGCCCATGTGAACACGAGTCTTAAAGTGCATGATAAAAAGATGTATTAAGAAAATACAGAACTATTTCTCAGAAGGATCTTTTAAAAAGTCCTAACTATGTTTCAATAAAATAAATTCTTCGCATGCAGAATACACACCTGTCCCAGAAATTCCAGTGGGTGGTGAGATGCTCATAAAGGACCACTTGGCCCCACAGTCCCACAGGGTTGCTAGGCCCTGTACCACAGATGAGCTGCCTGCCTCTCAGGAGATTAGGGGCAAGAATTGGGGCTGTCTTCCCCAGCAAGACCCCTGGTTGCAATGTGGGTTCCTCAGGGCCCAGCCCATTCCCTGTGACCACAGAGTACTACCACCAATGACGGGAGAAGTGCTGCATCCCACAGCTATTGATAGCGCTGGTCCTTGGTCCCAATCCAGAACAAGGGTCAAACGTCACCACACCAGAGCAAAATGCCTGCAATGCTTGGGGCAATTCCCACTGCTGGGCTTTCCTGCCACTAAACTATTGACTGGTTATTGATTAAAACATCTATTAATCTTTATAAACTATTTATAAATGAAACCTTAACATAAAGTGTGACCTGTATGATACTGAAATAGAAATTATACTTAATATAGATTTTAGGTAGGTTACATACGTAAGTGAAACCCCACATCACATCCTCTAAGTGTGTTTGTTGTATGTCAGGTGTGGAGCATTTCCACTGTGTTAAATGCTTTGGGTTTTACTTCAAACCTTCACACATCTGATAAAAAATAAGTAACAGCTTTAATTAAGCATCTGCCCTGACCCCTGTTACACACCTGTATTTGAAGGACCACTTGGTTCTCATCCTTCAGCAGCACTTCCAAGTCTCACATCAAGCCCAGGACCAGTGGCTGCTGGAGGAGGTGGGGGCAGCACGGGGCTGTGTTTGTAAGCTCACACCATCGGCACTGGCTGGCTAAAAATCAAACACAGAGCTCACTAGTGTGACATCTCTGCTGACTCCATTTGTCACATAGCACATCCAGGAGAGGTAACCAGCTTGCAATATATTAAACAATTAATCATTTAGGTGGCGATGATCTTGATGCTGCAGGCATTTCCCACTAAATGTATGGCACAGGTGCAGGTGCCCCACAGAGGAATCCTGCCTGTAAACTTTGGGAAACAAGGATGTGAACAGAAAGCCAGGTGGGAAGAGGTGTGTCCTCCATGCATACAAGGCTTTCCTGGTGATCCCTGTCCTCTGTGTCCTGCGTGTCTCCACATGTGGTGATCAATAACCCCCAAAAGCACCACTGTGGCTGGCCTAGCTCAGAGGGAGCAGCAGAGCCGAATGTGCTGGTGAATACAGGCTGGGTTGAGCCTGGCCTGGACTGGCTCATTTGTGCTAAAAATGCTGCTCACCTCCAGCCTCTCATCTGTCAGGGTCTGCATTGAGTCCCTTAATGCCTCTCTCTTTGCACCTGTTTCATAAACAACTTTTGAAGTTCTTGACGTCACTTACGTTATGGCGTTTGCATCCCTGTTGCCAACTGAGGGACCAGGTGACATGGCAGAGGAGATATTGCTGTTGCATATAGTTGTAACTAAAGTGTTTACAATATTTACATTGCTATTTTTCCTGTCCATTGTGGACTACACCTGCCCTTTGAGAAATTCAGGGGGGGAAGGATGTGGCCTGCTGCAAAGGAGAAAGGAGATGGAGGTCCCCAACATGTGTCTCCAGGTAGTACCACAGTATGTGAGGGGGAAAAGGCATCAGGGTGGGACTTTAGACTAGTTGCACAACCTGAGGCAAATTGCTTCACTACAATTCTTGTACTTCACTTTTCTCACCTAAGAAGGAGGATCTGGGCCAGTGCTGGGGAGGCCAAGTGTGGTTGTGAGGGTTAACAAGAGGTTTGAGGGGTGAAAAAAAGACTTGATATCAAGTCAGCTCCCCTCCATAACCTTATGCTTCAGAAATACCCTGGGCTGCTGGTTGTTTCCAGCCCAAATGGCAGAAGAGGCTCTCGTACCTCTGGCCCTGCCAGTGGATTGTAACAGATTTACTGGGTCACATTAACTTCTGAGCAGTTTTGGAGGGGACCCTATGGTGATAATACTCTCACCCAGGAGCTGGTTCCACGAAGAGAATAACAAAACCACAGGAGGAGCTGAGGCTCCTTAAAATGTCCATGGCACAGGGATATGCTCCACATAATGCTTTCCTATTAATAATGGATCAGGAGCTCCTGCTCCACCACTGAAGTCCCCTGCACACATTCAGATCCTTGGACATCTCACCTCTGTGGTGTCCAATGGGATTCCACTCCTGTACAACCACAAAAAATTTGGAGAAATCCTTCTCTGCCACAGAGATGCTCCAGATTTGCACTGTGCAGACCTAGAAGCAGGATTTGGCCCTGTGATTTCTGCTGATGTCTCATGAGCTGTGGACTGAATAGGAACTGTAATTGGTGCAATTCTACATCTTCAAGGCTATTAGATCCTTGTAGCTCCCCATCATGCTGTGTTTGGAGTAAATAGAAAGTGTTTAGCCAAGCTGAGAGATCCTCTAATGGAACAGACAGTTCTTCCTGTCTTCATCCGCTTGTCCCCACAGCTTTGTTATTTAAAGTCAGGTTAAAAAAAATAAAAAATAAAAAATAAAAAAAATAAAAAAATCAGTAGACAGGTTTGGTTTGGAAGCCGGAGGACAGGAAAAGTTAGAGATATTTATTTGACAGGGTCAAGGTTGCTGCTTTTCTTTTCTCTTTCCCCAGGTCCCATAGGTGTTAGACTGAGAGACATTTAATCGAGGGAGTAGCGGTTTCATATCTATAACAAAAATCAAATAATGCAAGATGATTTACTCCCCCTAGCAACCAGGGAGCTTACCCTTAGCAACCAGCCTAGCCTCAGGCAGCGGTGTAATCAGCTTGAAAATATTTCAATTATTGTGTTGATTTTAGTGGATTTGAGAAGCGCTGTGCGGAGAGACCAGGCACATTCTGCCCACGACCTGGAGAGGAAGATATTGATTTAAACAGGTGTCAGAAAGGAAAAGTGGAGTAAATTTAAATGCAATAGGAGAACAGCGCACTGAGTGTGGTTCAGTGTGGGGGTGACATTTTGCTCATCGCCTTGAATGAAAGTGACTCAACTGAACTAGAAATTTCACCTTGAAAATCATCTCCCATCGACACAATCAAGAGAAAGCCGTTCGCCATCTCTTTTCCCTGGTTGGGGGAAGAAACAGGGGGGGCTGGCACCTGGGTTTCTGAGACAGCTTTGGAGAAAGAAACTATCAGAGAAATATGGGATTAGTGTATCCCACTCAAGAAATTAGTGGAGTGGTGCTGGAGGAGAAGCAAATGAGACAGGAAGGAGGACATCTGCAGAGGGTGGGATGCAGAATTTGGGAGGATGTAGCTGCACGAAGTGATGACTTCCACAGACTCCAGGCTGCTACTCTTGAAGTGAGGAATTTGGTACCAGAAATGGACTGAGCTGTTGCTGGTAGGGTCAGCAGGAGCAACGTTCCACCAAATCTTGGACCTCAGACTGTGTTTTTCCTTGTGCGGCACAGGTCAAAGTCTGCTCTCAGTAGCATCACCACCACCCCACAGAGCAGCTTATTGGGATGTCTCTGGCCACCTCCGGCCTGTACAGGGTATTTTGTCCAAGTTTAGCCACCCTGATCTGACACAAAAGAGGCAAACCAGATCCTGGACTTCAGGAAATTGTCCCATTCCCCTCCATTCTTTGCTGCCTGTCCCCCTTACGTGCATAAGGTGCTCCCAGCAAAGCCACAGGCTGCTCCTGTTCCTACATCCTGCACTCATCATGCAGCTCCCCACCGTAGGAACAGCCTGTGTGTAGTTCAACAGAAACGAGTGACATCTTTGTACACAGTGCACCGACGAGCTGTTTTCTGATGCAGCAGAAGTCTGTAGACAGTGTACTGATAATAGGGTTTCACCTGTTCCCAGTGAAGTGACAACTGACATGCCATGTTCTGATGAGCCTCTTTCCAGTAGGGTGACGCCGTGCATTGAGTGTATTATAAACCCCAGTTCTCGAGGCTGCGACAGCCTGTACTCAATACCAGCAATAACCGGAGTCGCAGCAGAGCTGAAACTTTGTCCAATTCACAAGAAAGCTGCGTTCAGTGTGCCTCTGACAGTTTGTGTGCAGGGCACTTCTCACCTGCTCCCTGTGACAAGCTGGGAGCGTGCAGTGCAGGGATGCCCAGTGTGGGGGATCGATACCTGGCAGAGCTGAGCAAGTCACTGCTGCAGAACTGGCTGTCAGATCCGTGCCTTGCCCTGGACACTGCTGCTGCACCCTGAGCTCTGCTCCCAGCTCAAAGCCACACTTCCTATTAGTGAGGGAAACTGCCAAACCAGGAGCAAAGGCTCTGCAGGGACAGTGGGGACAAGGAGAGCTCTATCTCCACCAGAGCTTTTGGGGAGCCTGACAGGTTGGTGCTGCCTCGGTTTTCTTCCCGTCATCAGAAATTCTTTCTGCACTTGTCAAGTGACCAAGGTGAATCACTTTTGTTTGAGATGGTTCACACTTCTCTGGGTTCAATTTCAAAGTGGCATTTTTAGAGCTTATCACATGCCATTTATAAATGTATCAGTGCCTGCTCAAAGGCTCGGTGGAGAGAGGAATGCTGCATCCCTCCTTCGTTTGACAAGAACGCAAGCCCTGCACAATCTTCAGACACCAAAGGGCACTGCCTTATCTCTGGCTAGTAAAGGGTGTATCTTGACATTGCTACAATCATCCTCATGGTGTAAAAGCAGCAAAAATCAGCCTTTCTCCTGGATTTTGAACCTTTTGGAGGCTTTTCTCTTTGCCATAAACCAAACTGATTCCTATTCTATAGCTGTTAGAAGAGACAGATCCAGCTAAAATGGGATTTGGACTGCAATTGTGGCAATCACACCCCATACACATGCACCCAATTTTGCCTTACAGTAGATACAAGGTGGATTATTCAACTGCTGCAGGGGAAGCAGCCATGCATTTATCCCAGGGAAAGAGCCCTTCCATGGGCAGTTACCACCAAGCAGCCCCATGTTGCAAATCTCAGCTTTAGCGTTTCCTCACAGTAAATTTCTAGCAATCCTAAAAAGGAGAAGGATATCCAAAACATCTTCCTTTGACTTATTCAGGGACTTGAAATGACCCGAGGACTGCTGAGACAACATCCACTGCAACTGGAAAATGCAGTGAGGCCAAGAAAGAGGCAACTATGATGTGCCTGGGGAAGATGCTGTGCAGATATACAGCCAAACACCCACATGCCACCAGGACCAGCTCAGTAAAACCAGACATTTTAACCTCATTGACTCACTCCAGGCAGGCAGGATCCTTCCCTCACTGCTCCCAGCAGTGCGAGCAGAGCCTGTTTGATGTGCTGACCTGCCCTCCACAAGCATCTTACACTCTCTATCTTTGTTGGATTGGGAGGGAAAGAAAAATTCAGATTATTTTTAAGCCCATTTGCTGCCTTGCTCTGAAATGTGCAGTCTCTTTCCTGGAACGTACCTTCAGTGTAATCCGCTCTTTACCAGAGTCTGTAGTCGCTCATTCACACGTTCCTCTGCCTTCCTTCATTATAACCTGTTGCTTGTCAGAAACCTTAGCAGCTTAAACTGGACTGCTTCTTTGCTTGATAACAGTAATCAGGGCTTTAGCAGGCAGCTTTGCAGAATCAGCCTGTCCTGCACCCCTCCCACTCCCAATTTTCTGATGGATAGGCGATCGCTCAGGGAAAAAAAATGTACATGTTCACCCAGAGAGTAGAACAATTTGCATTTTGAGGGGTGGTTACTGAAAAGTGAGGTATTTAGGCAGTGCTACATGAGCTTTCCAAGGGAATTCCTGACTTAAATTTGCAACAACACTGTCCTGGCATTCTGCCTTGTTAGTACCTGTAAAGTTATTAAAAGTCATTCACCAAATCAGAGTAGGTAAATACAAAGGGGCATCTCCTGCCATTGATTTTTGGGCAAGATACCCTTCAGAAATCAATGGAGAGCTTTGCTTAAAAACCAGTGGCATATTAAGGGCCACATTTCTTAAACAGAAAGAAGCACAAATCTAATATAAGTTTATCTACCAGCTCTGTCTCCTGAACATTGGGTTTCTGTTTTCTCAATCCCATTTTCCTGCAGTACATTCCAAGTAACTCCCATTGAATTCTCATCAGAAATAAAGCCTTATTTCCTATGGCAACTCTTCAAAGGGAATTAGGCAGTGGTTGTTACTGTGCATTTGGAGATACAGATCCAGAGGTTCAGGTTATTCTTTTGGCTTCAGACTGATGAGCTGGACACTCAGTCTGTATGAGTGACAGATCAATTCATTCACTTTTGGACACTTTTTTGCCTTGAATATTAAAGCCTTCAATTTAGTAATGGTGATATTGAGCCAGTGTTTGTAATTGAAATAAGAAACTGAAATAAGAAATGGATCACCCGGCTAAACTACATTTACCACGCAATGCTAACATTTTAAACTGCAAAGGCTGTCCTAAATCATAAAGCCATCCTCAACCACCCAGCCGCTTAGGGATGAGACACTGCTCTAACTCTGGACCCCATCCAAGGCCTCAGGAAGTCAGTTGGTGCCTTTTCTTGACCTGGCAGATGACAGAGTCACTCTAAGGCTCTTCCCTGGGTTACCTTAGCACACAGAGCTTCCTTTCTCTGGCCAGTTTCTTTAAGCTGCCACAGGCAATGACAGCTTTCCTCATGTCTGAATTACTGCTTGCATTTTTGGCTTGAAAAACAGCATCATAATCCCTTTTATGTTCAGGGGTTTTTTTCAAACTTCCCAATCAGGCACAAAGCTGGAAACCCATTTCAATCCAGCAGCATCTCTGCTGCTGCCAGCTCCTGTACCCCCATTGCAAACAGTGCTTAAAATCTGTTTTGCAACAGAAATTTTTCAGGTGGAAGCATATTTTTGAGCATGAAGCCAAGATTTAGACTTACAAAATTTAGGAGAAGTGACATCAATCCTCCTCATGGGTGCTTGCCCCTGTGTCTGCTGCAATGCTGTGTGAGGCAGCTGGCAGGGAAAAACCAGACAGGTCAGTGTAGCACCAGCTACAACCATTTTTTTTATGGCACAGGGAAGAAGTATTTATCCTCTTAGCTGGGCTGCCGCTTTTTCAGAGGTGAGGCTGAGCAAATTGTTTGTTCTCCACCTGAACTCCTGGACAGGGGCTGCACCTGGAGAGGAAACCCACCGGGGAGCTGAGATACTGACCTGATGCATGCAGCCTGCTGGAGCCCTCCTGCCACATCTTCCCAGCATGTGTCTCTGTGCCAGGGACATTCAGCTAGTTCAGGTGTGCTCACTTGCATTAGACCTCTATTTCCTTTCCCAGGAATAAATTTTGTGGCAGCTGCTGAGCCGGATCCACTTAATCTTGGTGCTAAAGGCAATCTGCCCCATCCACTTCTCTTCTGGAAAAGATCTGTACACGGAGCAGAGAGGAACAGCAGGAACTTCCATCTCAAACATGCAGAAAGCGCAAAAGCAGCATCTTTCCCTGCACTCCTGCCTTTCTCCAGGTGAAGATGAGAGTCTTCAGGGGCAGGAAAATACGGAAACCACAAGTTGGAGCCTCAGGCACGGCCAAAAGAAGCTGGTGGAAATATTCCAGCTAGGAAATAGATCAAGCCAAGCCATAAAATGCTTCACTCAGACACATTCCCTGACAACACTGGGGCCCCCCTGCACTATATCCCACTCTGCCAGACTTGCCGCATATAAAATCAAAGCAAGTGACCACAAGCATAAAAAAGAGTTGTGTTCTGCCACAATCAATTTTGAGCACTCCAACAGACCAGCACCATGAGGAGAAACAGGGTTTGTCCCCATTTCTTCCAGGAAGGGGTTTCAGCCAGCAAACAACCCACATTATAGCCATGGCAGAAGTGGCCACTGCACAGCCAAAAGAGCCCAGGGGACCTGTCATAGAGGAAGATCTTCCAGGAGAGCTCTTTGTTCACCAGTTGCAGAGCCTTCCCCAGGATGGATCACATTGCTCTCCAGTTGTGGGTTTAATGTGTTTAATGTGTGTTTCCAGTTTCTCAAGGGTTTGAGTGTTGGGGAACCCCATCCATGTTTGCTCTGGACTTTCTGTACTGTTATCCATGGCTTCTCTCAAGTTGTCTTCCTGGCTTCCTACCAGGAATAGGGGTGTTCTCTTGGGTGCGAGAGAAAACTTGCCCAAATCTAGCTTCACCTTTGTGGGTTATGGATGGCAAGGGGATCTCTGCCATTTCTAGCTGTCCTAAACCATCCAAGGGAACCTTCCCCAGCAGTATCTGTCAGCCTCTAGAAAACTAGAAGGGTTCTATACCAACTAAACTCACTCCCTTAAAAAAAACTGCACAAACCAAGCACATAACAAAACAATCAAAAAAAAAAAAAAGAAAAAACTAACCAAACAAACAAAAAACACAGCCACACAACACGAAAAAAAATACAAATCCACCTGGATTAGTTTCAAACAATAAATGCACCCTCCAAGGACCTCTCTGCAGGTCTGTGTTCACAATATATGTACCCTCTTCACTCTGTAACTCTAGCAAAGGATGAGAGCCAAGTTTGAACACAGTGATGACCTTACAAAATCCAAGATGAGAACAGTTTTGCAGTTATGTGCCACCATCAGACTTTTCGAAATAACTGATGTACCTTAGGCCAGTCGTGCACACCTGAAGCTGCTCAGAAATAAGCTCTTGCTGTCTTTTTTGCTACACACACACCATCGCTTTAGAACATAAAAATCAAGCCCCCAAAGCTCAAGAAAACTCTTATTGCAAATAATCTCACAGCCAGAAGAAAAGCAGTGTGGGGTTTGTCAGAAAACTGGGTTCATGTGTAGGACCTTTATCATCTCCAGATGAAAGCAATCACTCCACAGAGAACAGCAAGTCTTCGGTGTGAGAAGGAATTCACCTTCACCACAGCACTGCCCCAGCCGCCTGCCCAGTGATGCAAAACTGAAAGCACTCTGTTCACAGAGTTTCCAGCTGCTTCTGTTGAGGTTTTCCTTGTTTCAGGAAGGAATTTGGGATCATTCAGTGAAAGAAAGAACACTGCCTGCTCCTTCAGGTCCTGTAGAAATTTAGTAAGGAGGAGAGAAATTTTTTTGTAACCTGAAGAACTTAGGAAATGAAGGCCAGTTCTGTCAGTGCTGAGGCCACAGTTATGCCATGGAATCCAGGAAGCATCCACCTCCTGTGTGTTGGTATGAAGTTTAAAAAATAATCAGTCCTCACAGGTGGATTAAACCCAGACATTCTCCTGCAGCCATCAGGAAAATAACACCTTGTTTTCTTAGGAACCAGATGTTCCCCACACTGAAAATGTTCCAAATGTGTATCAGCTATGTCAGACTCTATAGATCTATAATTGTCTTTGGTCAGAGGGAACACAGCGCAAACAGAAAATATACAGGAGGAAGCAGGAAAAAAAAATGCTTCACATCCTCAGCTGTGGAAAAGTATTTGGAGTAAACGTTGAAGGCTGCAGCTCCTGGAGGAGGCTGCACTGTCTCTGATTGAAAATGAGACTGAAATTATGTTCCACGTCAGCTGTCAAGTAATGGTTTTGAAACCTTAAACAGAGAATACATTTGCAGCTATTAGCACGGTATGGTCATGGTTTGTATTTGAAGGTGAAAACAGTTTGTAAGGAGGGAAAGAAAACATTAATTCTATTCATCTTGAAAGTTACTTTAACTTTTCAAAATGCTACGGTAAATTTTGAAAGTTTAAAATTAGTTTCAAGATGAATAGAATTAATGAGTGAATTAGAACTGGTACAGAATTGCAATAAATAATTTTCAAAACCTTTTAATAAGCTTTGCAATGATTAAAATGAATGAATTTTTTTTCCTTTTTGCTATAAAACTGGAGTTCTTTTAAGTATAAATTGTGATAATGACTCGAGAATTTCCAGCGTCAGGTTTTTCCATTACATCTCAGCCTCCACAGTTGATCTAAGGCTTAAAGAATAACATTCAAGCCTCACTTTCTAATGATGAGGTGTTTGACACAGAAAGCAATCCTAATAGAGGAGGCTGCCTGCTTGGTGATTGCTGGCAAGTAGAGCTGACAGAGACAAAGAAACATTTTTCTACTGAATCTCTTAACAAAACCTCCTCCTTGGACCTGGGACTGTGAGTGATTAACAGGAATCCTGTTGTCAGAAGCACTTGGCAGATCAGACCTCTGTTTTTAATTCTGCCAGCATTTGTTGAAAGTTTTGCTTTTATCAAATAAAAGGATAAAAAACAAAGGACGAGATTTTTTGTAATGCTGGGTGAGGGAACACTAATACAATTAGTTCAGTTATACCAGTTTATGATACCACAGGTTTGGTTCAACGCAGAAAATCCTCCTTTAAAACCAGGCTTGGAAAATTTTAAACTTCCTTGCCCACAGCTTCTGCCAAACCTTTAAACCTCACAGACTTCATGAGTTTTTCTGGGATACGTTTCCATTGCTGCCGAGGTGGCTGCTGCTGTCCTGCAGTGGTTCTTCAAAAGCCTTGCACCAAGCCTAGACAATTTCCAGTAAATTCATTATTCTTAGTACTGGGGAAACGTTTATCTGAACATCAAAAAGCACTGTAGCACTAATGTCTTTTCCTCTTTGTTCAGCCATTATCCCCTGTATGCCTTGGGAACAAGTTTGCTCACAGACATTCCCACTAGGACAGCTGCCCCTCTTCATCTGCGAATACAGCCACCACCACAGCTGGTTGAGGACATTCCCCAAGACTGTTTCACTGTTTCTTCTCCTGACCCTCTTGATGTCCTTCATTCCTGCTTTTCCAGGGAGCTCTGTAACCCTCAGTCACTTCAATATTGCAGTACTGCACATTACCGGCTGAATTTTACTCTGCTGCTGCCCCTCTGGCCAGTTCTGCCAGCTTTACATTCCAGCTGGGCAGCAGATGCCCCAGGCTGGCCACAGTGTGGGCTGACCCATGCTAACCTCGTGAGCCCATCGCTTTTCACATGGGAGAGAGGTCAGGACTGGAGCCTGGGCTCTCCAAACAGGTTCCTCAGTTTCCAGCTGGAGTGTTTGACTTGCTCACAGCCTTCATCACCAGCCTCCAAATCAGAAGCTTTCCCCTGAGGGTCACTACTGCCCCGGGAAGGCAGCAGGGCTCCTCTCCCACTCCTGATGTCTCCAGACTGGTTTTGCTCAATGTGATGAACAGGATGCTGCTGTCTGGCAATGACCACATCTCCTGAGCATCCACCACGCTTTTATCAGTTCTGTGATGCTGAGGTTTGTTTTCAAGATCAATCACATCTCCTTGGCTGGTTTCTCCTGCGCCCTCCAGCAAGACACCACATGCTCCTCCTCATATCATATTTCATAGTTTTGCATGAGAACCTGTAATCCACTCAGAACCAGTTTGTAATCATTCTGCATAGGAAGTGCCACCCAAAATAAATTGTGTTGCATTAACTTCCTGGGTGCTCACTGAGGTGCAAACGAGGCAGGGGGAAGGACAGAGTCTTCCAGGTGTATTTATTTCACTGGCCTGGACAGCTCGTAATCGCAGACAAACTGTTTGTCCTTGACTCCTGTCTCAGCAAAGGAAGACTGAACTTCCCACAACACGACCCATATCACATCAGATTTGATATATTTCATAACAGCCTTTTATTCTCCTGTCTTTGTTCATTTATTTATCAATCTGGCACTTTGCTAGATGTGTCGCTGTCTTTCTTTTTATTCACCTGTCATTATCTCCTGCTCACATGTTATAATACTCACCTTTTTTATGTATATTAAAAATAAAAAGGCTCTTGGCCTGTGCCTTTTCGCTATGGATTTTCACTGTTGCACTTAAATAGCAATAGAATGGATGGTTTGCAAATCCTTTCTGACTTTTAGTGATATAAATCGTCTCTATTTGGAGCTTCCAGCCTGACTGGAAGCATGGAAATCCGTGCTGCCACACAAGTCTGTGCAGCTGAAGTCACACAAGTGATGCTCTCCAGGCTTTGGGACCAGGTCTACTGAGAGGGAACTCAGGAGCAGAGCAGGAGAGCATCATAAACACCCAGGCACCATAAATAAACATGATCTAATCCACTGGGTGTTAACCCACGGTAAATCTCACAGGAGGGAGTCTGAGGAGTTTTCCCTCCCACAAGTCGCAGTGAAGGTGCTGCCATGCCCAGTGTAGCTCGTGGTCTCAGGAGCAGAGCCCAGCTTACTCCTTTAGAAAGAAAGCTGGCTCAAAACTTACAGCCAAATAAAATCACCCTCTGCTTTTCCTCTAGCATTTCACAAAAGCAGTTTGATTATTCTATCCTGAATTTATACTACCATTGCAGAAACAACTAAAAATATTTAACTTGTTTGTTAAAATATTTAACGTGGTTTTGACAGTTCACCAGCTGTTTAAAAGTAGCTGAAAAGGATGGCAGAGGCTGTTGCCGAGTTTAATAAATATGTGTGTGTGTAATGTTTGTTATCTGAGAAGTACATTTAGATGTCTGCTTAGGTTAGTATCACATATGCTGGAACACATGTTCCTATTCTGGTACACGTCTATAATTGTGCCCATTTATCTTATTGCAGTTTAAAGCACCAACAGGATAAATAAAGGCACTGTCTATTTTACTTTGAGAGAGAAAGAGTCCAGGCTATTGAAGTCATTGAGAAAATACAAAACTCTGCACAGGGGTGGGGAAAATTACTTTTTTAAAATAGCACAATCAAGACATTGTTGCTGTGGAAAGATTTTAGTCAGAAAAAAGCAATTCAAAAGCTTCTACAAAATGGATGTAGGCAGAGAACAGTGGCAGAAGCAGGGAGGAATTCTGCCTGTGTCCTTTTTTATGCTAATTTCTAGGCATTAATTTTCCGTGTCTATTAAAACAAAATACTCTTGCAGATTTACTGTCCCATGGCATAGGATCCAAGCACAGGCAAGAGATGCCAGTGCTGCAGGTGAAGGTGAGGAAGGGGTGGAGGAAGCACAGGCAGAGCTAAACCTGCAGCAGGACAAATCCCTCAAGTCAATGCACAAATAACATTCATACACCAATGCCAGCTGGGGATCCTCTGGGGTGCCTCACCCACAGATCAGGGCTGGGGACACATCTATGTGTCACCTCACCCAAGATGAGAAAAAAAGTCACCAGAATTTTGCCCTTCTCCACATTTGCGTGGTCTTTGTTGAATATGAGGAATTAAGGTTTGCCAGACAGCATTAAAATACTTACCAAGCTCACTAACACCCCAAAGACAAACAGAACCAGGGTGCAGATTTAGATCTTTCCAAGTAAATATCCTTTGAGATATACCTACCCTAGAGTGAATTCTCACACCTGATTCCTCTAATCACTAATGTGTTAATCCAGATGTGGAAGGAAACAACTTACACTAAAGCCAGAAACAACTGCCCCAAACCTTGACACCAGCCATGACATACAGAGCGAGGAAATAAAACAGCTCGGGAATCCAGCACTTTGTGGCTTGGATTTGTGAAAGAAATGATAAATTAAAAGGGATTTAGGAAAACTCTAATTGCAGGAATCAGTCTTGAGAGACAGAGCGAGACTCACAGACTTCTTTGATGTTCAATTCACAAAAGTCCTCAAATTACAAAGGAAAAATCACTTTCCAGCTTGGAACAAACTGACAGTCCGGAAATACACTGAAAACCAGTCACTGGGTTTCAGAGAGCAGCAAAGACAAACTGCCAATGGCAAAATGAACATTAAAACCAAGATCACCAGACACACACAAAATGTATTTTGCAGGAGAAGCCAAAGAGCTCGATCATTTTTGTGACTGGACACAACAGCTCACGAACTAACCTGACGGCACTGGATTTTCCAGGGGTGATTTTCAGTTCTGGTCTAAACTATTTGAAATTAAACAGAAATGCCAGTGGAGGGGGTTAGGGTGCTGTTTTTTCAGCCTGAGATGAACTGTGACAATTGTATTTAAACATTTCATCTAACCACATCTTAAGAGAGAAAAGTGATAAAGTAGACGGTGAGCAACCAGTAGCTGGATCTACTTAAGGTGTGTAAGGTTCTCATAATCTTTTCTTACCTAAACAGATCAAAAATAGATCCAGTGTGACATTAAGGTTGTTTTCACCACACAGAGTGAGCATCAGTCAATTCAAGTGCCATTCTGGAGCACACTGTGTGCTCTAAGAACATCAAAGCAATTTTTATGTGGAATAAAACATGATCCTGCAGGAGCTTCTTGGAGCCTGAGTTATGCACCAAATCCAGATGACAATGCAAGTAACACTGGGAAAAGTCATTTTAAACTGGGGTTTGAATCCCTGGGTGTAGCAAGAGCTGGAAGCCTGAGGAAGGCTCCTAAATCACCCATGTGTTATGGATCATCACAAATGCACCAGCGTTGCTGGAAGTCTTGCAAATGACAGAGGCTCAAATGAGGACTCTATCCTGCAAAACAGAGAGTGGTGCCAAGCCCACAGCTATTCAGATGCCTTGCCAGAACAAACCACCTTGTGCAAGCAAGACCTTGGCTGCCAAGAGAAGAGCAGCTCCTGGAGATACAGGGACGGGGAAGAGGCAGAGCTGCTGGAGACTCACCATCTTCCAAAAGGATAAGGCAACACTAAAAAGAGAGATAGGCTTATCAAGCGCATTATTTTTAGGAGACAGGAAAAAAGTTTCCAGTGCCTCCAGCTGTCTCCAAGGCTTTGGGGTGACAAAGCCAAGCCAGGGTTTGCTCCATGGGTCCACAGGTACCTGCTGGGGATGGAACGTGCTGCACGAGCAGCCTGGGGGTAGCAGAGGGGAAGGAGGAGGGAAGGAGAAGGAAATTGTGCCATGTCCTTCTCTTTTGCCAAAAAATGAAAAGAAACTATAAACCCCCTGTTTTCAGAATATAAAAAGGTTGTGAAAATAGGACTCCAAGGGCTCTGCAAATGATTATGCTAATTAGATCCAGGGCTATTCAATAGCTCTGAAGTGATGCTCAGGAATTTTGAACTACAGTTTTTAGTGTGATTACAGATCATATTAAAATTCTATTAGTCTTCACTTAAGTTCTGAATAAAAAAATGGAGTAATGGTCCTTACTTTCTTGAACTCGAGTGCTTTTAATACAGCAGATATTTTAGAGTGAAAATACCCCCCTTTTTAAAATGAAAAGAAGCTTTATTTATGTAACTACACAAAGTGAAACTACAAGCTGTGAAATATTCAAAGATTACTGATTTTTCCACATGGGCCCAAGTTTTGACTGTTATTGTAAAACAGTATTTGTAATTGTTTTAGCCTTGCTACATAGTATAATTGAGATACTCAGAAGAGAAAACTTGGTAGCAAAATCTTTTTGTTTCTGCCTTGCAAATGATAAATTCTTAATGAGCACCTGTTACAATGTTAATGAAAGTGAGATCTGTATGTAAATAAAGAAAATTTAATAACTTAACAAGGTGGATTAAAATTCCCAACCTGCTCCTTGCTAATCTAATGCCAAACACCAAATAGTTGCTATCTAAGCAGGAAACTAGTTAATGTATTCACCTCCGTGTACTTTTCAAACTATAATTAATATTTTAAAAATTTATAAAACTGAAATCATAGGTTTGATTGTAACAAACAAAATATCTGCCTTTAATCTACTACAAAAGGTTGGCACAAATCCCCTTAAACGATACTAAAATGTAAACCACAAGGCAGCACTGAGGAATTGATTATGTTTAACTTCTTTTGCATTTGTCCTAATCACATTCTTTATAATTGTATTTAAAATTACTCCAAAACAGTTGATTGGTAATTCTGTAGCATAGAAGAAATACGGAATGAGAACACTGTTTCCTTGAAAGAAAAAAAAATTTCTTGTTATAAGTAACTTTCAAGGTATGTCCTCTGGACATTGGATGAATATTAACACTTGACAAATGGACATTTGTTGGTTTAAACTAAAGTGAAAGTTATTGAAAGGGAAGAAGCAAGACTCTTACTTCTCAGAGAAGAAACTAACTTTCCTGTGGTCCCTCATCTCCAAACCCGAGTCAGGGTTTTACACCAATGCCCTTTAACTCCTTCCCTCTTAATTCACACCCCACCAAGCCCTGTGGCTGCCCCAGACAGACCAAGGGTTTCTGGGGCATCTTTGGGGGGCTGGGGAAGCCTCACAGCCCATGTTAATCCTGGCCTTGAAAACGGGGCTTCAGCAGGAGACCTGCATTGGCAGGGACTTCTAGAGCCAACCTCCTGCTTCAAGCAAGGTTAACTTCAAACCTAGACCAGGTTTCTCAAAATTCCAAGGATGGAGACTCCACAGCCTCTCTGGGATGTTGTCTCAGGGCTGCACCACTCTCATGGGAAAAGTTTGGAGATTGTTTTCTTTTTTACTCCTTAAAACCAGAGGGATTTTCGCACTGCGGCTCACCTCCTGCCCTCCTGTAGAGCTCCTCCGTAGCAACATGTAGCTATAGCATGGATGGAGATGGACATGGATGGAGAGAGGGAAGATGCATCTTCCTCTTTCCAGACTGTCTCCCACTGTGCCTTCATGGTCACAAACCCAGTTTGTCCATATAACAACCAGTAATACATTCGTCTCCTTGGCTCCAGTCCTTTTCTCTCTGTTCTAGAAAGGTGGCCCAAAACACAGAGAACAAGGAGTTCCTCCAATCCCTCAATGTAAGCATGAAAGCAACACATGATAAAAAAGTTGAACAGGCATGTAGGAATGACATCTGCATCTGTCTGGGCTCTCATCCACTGGACCTTCTCCTTCAGTTACTCTGAATTTGGAGATCTGGACACAAACATGGGTGCTGGCAGTCCATGACCACTTGTGAGGGGCCTGGTCTGTGTCACCCACATCAACGCAAACACTGCCCTTGTCCATGGGGAGGTGAGCCCCACAAATAACTATTCCTAAAAAAAATTTTGGAGAACATACATGCATACTCTATCCTTTAATTGGGAAGCACTTCACGGGTCTGCACTTAATCAAGATGGATACCTCATTAG
Organism: Pitta sordida; assembly: GCA_013390025.1. NCBI lineage: Eukaryota > Metazoa > Chordata > Aves > Passeriformes > Pittidae > Pitta > Pitta sordida. The sequence continues at coordinate 815,857 of WEKX01029560.1, read as the reverse complement.
GACATCTCCCAGGGAACCAGTTTAGCCTAACAAGAGCAAATCGCAATGCTGCTGCTTAATTGGGACAATTTTTGCAAAGTCTCCTCTTAATGGAGACATATTGGGCCAGTGCCAGGAGTTAAGTGGTGTTAAATGAAATAGGTGCAAATCTCCAACTTCCTGTCTTTTTATATAAAGATTGTCAGCTAAGAATGTAAATAAATAAAGACTGAATATTTAGGAGTAGGGACTAATAGTTTCTGTTTTGGTTGTTTTGTTGTGGCTTTTTTTTTTTTTTGGGGGGGGGAGGTGTTTGCATAAAGTATTGTAAAGAAATGTGACCTTCTTGGGTGTGTACTTAACCCTACCTTCACTTCTAAGCTTGATGACCAGAAGTGTTTCCCTGTTGTGCTTGGACAGCACATAGCACTCTGAGTCCATATCTCTGACGGATCCTGGTTTTGCCTACCACAGTCAAGACAAATTTTCACCCTTCACTTAGCCTTCCAGTAAGGACATCTATGTAGCCATAAGAGCAGGTCTGTATGGGAGCCAACACCGTAACCCTGGAGCACTGGAAATGGAAGGCAAGGTTCCCAATGGAGCATCCCAGACATGCAGTCATTTAAATTTCTATGTTCCTGCCACATTTGTGCCCTGACTTGGGTCAGAAATATAATAAGGACACAGAGGACCTATGAAAAGATATATTCATGCCCATGGTGGGAAACTTTACTCCTCTTCCCTGAAGTTAGGTGTTGTACAATTTGCCTTGAACAGTGCAGCTCCAAATGCACCTCACTATGGTGTGGCTGGTCAGGGGGATGAGGCCCTTGCTGGAGACATCTCAGCTTCCTTGCCATGCCTCATCCCTGGAACTCAAAGGTCAGTGTTCTCCTTCTCTCAGGTGCCCTCTCTCTACACAGAGAGTTACATTCTTTCTCTCTTTCACATTTTTCTTTGGAAGAGCAGCTGCTGGGGCAGTGCTGTGCTGTTCAAGTACAGGGTTGGCTTCTGGGCAAGGCTGCTGACAAATAAAGCACTCACACTAATGACAGGCACTTGCCCAAAATCACTCAGGGCAGTAGCAGCCATCAGCAGGCTGGGAACAGACATTCAGAGCATCTTCCAGAACATAAAACCAAGCTTCCTTCAAAATACCTCTCCCATGACATCTTAGATCCCCTTAGATATTTCTGTATTAACATTAACTGATGACTCAGTCTGAGAGCCTTCAAAGCAGGGGTTTTTCCTCTCTTCATCATTAAGAGAAGCTGTTTTACAAGTAGCTGAGCAATTTGAAGGATATAAAAGGTGTGCAAAAATTGTCTGTTCAAGACATTGACTCAGTAACCTGTAAAAGATGTTGGTTAAATGCATTTCCTCAGGACTCCTACAGTCTTTGACTGAAAGTGTTTTGTACATAAACAAACAACAACGCTCCTTCCATCCATTAAAACCCACCAGGCACTTTAATACATCACAGCGTAACCATTTAGCTCAGTCATTTTTCATTGTTTGACCTCACTTTTAATTAGAGACTAAATTATTAATGCCATTTGATAGGAGACAAACTACTTGGGAGTGCTGCTGTTCTCTAGGCCAGCTCTCAGGAACTACACACTCAGATTTTGTATGTTTCAAATAAAACACAAGTGGCCAGAAGAAAAACAATTTACATTTACAGCTCCTACAAACCCAGCATCCATCAAGAGTTTGCTTCTTAAAAAAAAGTAAAAAATCTCATGCAGTGTTATCAGTAGACTTTTAAAAATCAGCAAGAAAATATAAAGTTCCCCCAGAGAGAAACTCCCTGGAGATTTTCCAAGAAGTTCACAAGCTCTGGAAAAGTAGTTGCCGGATCCTGTAATCACAACGCCCAGGATCATTTAAAGAAGTTAGCAGTGTATTTTTCCCAGCACAGCTTTGATGTAGGGGTTCCTTAAGAAGGAAAGATGAGCCCACAGAAATAGGAAAGCTGAAGGTGATTTAAAGCCAGAGAGTGAGAGGGCACGGCTGCAGCCGAGACCCAGTGTCTGAGCCAGCTTAGCTGACACCACCAGGCACCGAGTTGTTCCCAAGTGGGCAAGGTCAGGGTGTAACTTGCCCATCATCAGGGCATTTGATCCCTTGTAAGCACTGACCTGGGTTCCTCACACCTGGCACTTTCTTTCTGAGGGCACGGAGCACTGTAAAACAGCAATCCCTCTAATGCTAGGCCAAGCACAAATCCTGCTCATGGGGAGGAAAACCTGGCGTGAGGTCTTCCAGAAAAAAGACCAGGCTCACGGTCACTGTCGTAAAGGAGATGACAAATCTGGGATCCCTTGGACAGCTGCGAGAAATAGATTTGGTCTCCCTTCCTAAAAAGAACCTGAGGACAGGCCCTTTTCCTCCAATTAAAGCCAAGCCTGGGTAACCCCCTATAAAACACTTACAGTGCTGAGCTGGATGAAGAGTACCAGTCCCCACCTGCAGGTGCCTGTTGAACTCACCCCACAGGTGTGTTTAGACATCATCTCCTTTATTTGGAGTTTTTGGCATTTCCCAGGACCGAATCACCTTCAACCCATAGTGACAGCCAACATACTGGGGCTGGGGACCTCTCAGAGTAGCTGCCCAGCCCTACACCCATGAAAGCCCCAGGGGCATCTGCCCTTCTGAGGGCATTTAGGAGCCAACAGCATGAGGCTTCAAGGGGGTCACGTCACAATAAGGTGTTAGAAAAACCATACCAAAACCTTTAAAAAAACTGCAACTCTGGAAGTTAGAAAAGGAACTGGGGACACATTGAAGGAATGATTTCTCCAGCAATGTTCATCGTCAGCAAGATCCCTTGCTGTGTTAGACAACTGTTTAGCTGTTTCCCGCATGCCTGTGGTATTACCAAACACGAATATAGGTTTGCTGTACTGCTTACGACAGGCAAAGCCATCAGCCCTTCCCACATCCAGCTCCCTTTGTCACCCTCAGGTGCTCTGACTCAGACTCAAACCTCTCCTGGCTTTCCCGTGTTAGAGGTGGATGGCAGGAGCCCTGCACCCCTCATACAGTGAGAGAGAAAGAGACACTCCTCAGCTATTACAGTTTTCACTGCCTATACTAAAGGCACAATGCAAGGAACAATAACATTTCTGCTTATTTGATGAAGCAGAAAACATGTTCTCTATGTTGTTCTTTAAAAACAGAACAAGAAATCAGTTTTGCAGCTGGACTGGCCTTTCTGCAAAGGATGATTCCTGCCAGTCTCCGCTTTTCTCTGCCACAGATCTGGAGTCTTGTGTCCTATCCTTCCAGTTAAGACATAAGCTTTCAAGTTCTTAGCCAACCAAACTCAGGCTACAAAAATTCACTGAGTTAGACTTTAACCTGCAATACTATTGCTGTCAAGTCAGAATGTGGTTCTATTTCTTAGACATGTGTCTCTTTCTGTTTTAGTAGATTTCAAGCAGTTATTTCCACTTACTCCTAAGACACAGAAAAATTGCTGTTTCTTCTCCCCCCTACCCTAAAAATGACATAATCTCCACTGCATGCTTTCAGTGTAAAATAACCAAGTGTATATGAGGACTAATGGCCCTAAAGGAGCTGGCTAGATCTACTCACTCAATAATCCATGCTTTCAAAAGGCCTGATTTCACAGTTACAGAGGCACCCCTGAGCAGTTTTGCTGTGAGAGCAAGCACTCATAGCATCTCCTTTTCTCTCGATATGCTTCAGCAGCTCCCTCTAATGTCAGTGGGGACCCCCATGTACAGCTCCAAGAAAATTAGACAGCATCAGACCACATCCTGCCCTCAAATGCACATCCACAGCTTCCAGTGGAGGTAATGAGACCATCACAGCATCCCAAGGGAAGCTGGTCAGCAGGATGAAGACGCTCCTGGGAGCCAGCACATCCATCCTACCCTGAGCTCCATTTGCAGACAGGGTGATGGATTCATGCCAGATGCTGCTGCATGGGAGGGAGCCCAGAGATGGAAGCCCCTTCCTCTTCCCTAACAGTGGTCCTAATACCAGGAGGGAGAACTTGCAGGACAGAGCATAGCATAAAGCATCCAGAGTCCTTGAACGAACCCTACATCCACTTCTAATCTGCTGATGCCCTACGTCCAGTAGTCAGTATTTGAAATTGTTATTAAATGTCTTTGGGGGGATTATAATTTGTATGCCTGATTATACAACGGATATACCTATCTATCTTGTGGTATCACAAATAGCCATACTATAATGATGATTGAAATATATAATCTCCCCAAAGATGGTCAGAACAATTTAAACTTCCCTCTGCTTAATTAAGAGAGTTAGGGGATTAGGTACTTGACTTAAATGGAGGGGAAGGTTTGGTTTATGTTTTTAAAATCCGGTGGAGTCACAGGGAAGTGGCGAGGGATAAGTTAGACTGCCTTGTCCATCCTTCTACTGTCTTGTCTCAAACAGACCTGTCTTTCTATTTGCCTGCCTGGCACTGGGAGCTTTTTCTCCCTCATTGAGGATAGAACTCTTTTCCTCCCTTTTTCCACCTTCCAGCATCTCCAGTGACTTCTCAGTGTCTCCTAGGGAAAGCACTTCAGCACCCAGACTGATGCCATCACAGGTCACATCCCTGTGACCACAGAGCACTCCTGGTTTGCATAGCTGAGATCCTCGGAGCTCTACATGGCCATACCAATCCATGTTCTGCTACCTCCGGCCCCTCTTCCTAGTGTAGAGTGACAACAGCTCCATCACCTGTGACTAACCATGGGGGATGAGGTTTCTTCGGGTGAGCTCCAGAGCTCCGTGCACAGAGGAGGAACATTTCAGAAGACATTTAAAAAAACCAAGCCAAACTCTCCCAAGTTTCCCTTCCTTCAGCACATCTTGGACCTGCCAATACTGTGCCAAGCAGAGGTGATCTGTTTGACTTCTTCCTGCTGACAATAAATCCAATCACACCTTGGATGGGTAAATAGAATCAATTGAGTCCCTGCAGCACCGTCCTCCCCTCGGCTCAGCACCAACCCCCCCTCTCCCTCATCAGCCATGCTAACAGGGAAAACCAGGCAGATTTCACTCCCTGCATTTACCTGCTGATTACAGAACCATCTTTGTCATTAGGGGTAAATTAATCAAGAGAGGTGAATGTTTTCGACAAGCTGCAATGTTTACTTCAAAAAATCCAAAACAAAATTAGTGGAATACGGGGAGAACCAGACACTTGCTGGGCAAAGCGAAGGAGACAAATCCTTTAGAAAGCAAAATCACTTGCATGTTATTGCTGACTCTAAGCACAACTTGGGAAAAAAGATCCCTAAGTAGGCAGAGAGCTCCATAGGGTGCCAGGGAAGGACTCCTTCCTCATGGTGCCTGGCATCAAGATCCTCTGCCGAGGAAAACCAAGGCTTTCATGCACCACATGCACAAGCACTAGGGTTGCTTTGATACCCTGATGCTCACCTCTTTCCTCTGACCACAGATGCCAGTCTGGGATGTTCCCAATTCCTTTGCACACTTTAGTCATCCCTAGGAAGGGTCCTTCACTTCAGTCCTAGCCAAACCCTCTGGCCTGGGAAAAAGACACAGAGACATTTGCAGCCATCCATAACTCTCTCAGTGGGTCTGACCAGATGCAGCTGAACCATCGTCTAGTTAAGAGGAAGAGATCAACCCGGATTTAAGAGGCAGCAAGGCCTCCATAACTCTTCCTGGGAGCACAGCCTGGCTGAATTTATGCTCTGCAGCGTGGCAGCAGGAAACAGATATAACTTGTAGTGGTGATGCTGCTCCTGCGAGGGAGGCTCTTGCCCCAGCCCTTTACGGGAAAGTTTTGGGGCCACACCTGAACTCTGGGCAGGCTGTCCCAAGATGCTGTCTGCAGCTCCTAGTTCAGATCTGCAGGGCTCGTAGCAGAGAAGATTTTTTTCCCCCTTTCTTCTTCTTTTTGTCTTTGAAATCTTGTCAGTATATCAACACACTTGATAAGGGCAGTGTTGTAGTTACACTTCTTTAATTAAGTGAATAATTAAAAAGAAGTTGATCATCAATTAGTTAATTAAATAATTAATCCATTTTACTTTCATACCCTTTTTTGTTAATCACTGTGGCTTCGGTAATGAGCCTCCTATGGGTTGCTAAGCAACCGCCTCCTCGTTTAAACAATCAGCAGCTGCCGCCCGTCAGCCCGTGTGGAGGGATGCGCGGGGCCGGGGCCTACGGATTCGAGCCCAGCTCCGGCACGTCCCCCAGCCGCTGCCTCGGGAACCAGCGGGGAAAGAAAAAAAATTCCCTCCCCGGGCCGCTGGAAAGCCAAGGTCCGTGCGCTCCGCCGGGGCCCAGGCCGCAAGGGCGGAGGAAAACCGCTACCGGGTAGCGGGGAGGAGAGCAGGGGATGTGCTGCCGCTCCTCCCGGCGGAGCTGGAAGGGTTTCCCCCGTCTACGCCTGGTGCTGTCTGGGGGACACAGCCACCCCTCGGCCCTCAGCACCCGCCCCTCGTGCCTTAGTCTCTCCCAGGGAGAGAAAGCGTCGGGTCCTTTCCCCGACGGTCCCCGCCCCGCGGAGGGCAGTGGGGACAGCCAGTGCTCCCTTGCTGCAGGCGGCAGCTCCCCTTCCCTCTGCTCTCCCTCTCTATTCTCCCGAGTTCTTTTTTATTTTTTCCCTCTTTTTTTTTTTTTTCTCTGTTGCCAATTGTTTCTCTGCCCCGGGGCCAACCTGTAAATGAGATGTTACATCTGCACCGAGCTAAATAAACACTCTATAAATGAATAAATAAGTGAATAAATAACGAAATAGTAATATTTGCGCCGAGCGGAGCCCGGCGCGGCGGCTCGGCCGGGGAAAGGGAAGAGCCGGAGCGGGGGGTGTCAGGGGGGAATCCCGGCACCCACAGCCACGAGCCGCTTCCCGGGAGGATCTGAGCCGCCTTTCCCGGACTGTCCCCCCCGGCAGCACAATGACAGCGTGCTGTCCTTCCCCCTGCCCATCCCCGTCACGATCGTGTCCCGGGAGGAGCCGGGGCTCGGCAGGTCCCTCCGGGGCTCCGGCCACACCGCCCGGCCCCGGCCCACCTCCGCCTGCCCGGCTGGGCTGAACTTTGTAATTATAATGGATAACGAGAACAAAGGCGAGAAGCACTCATTGAGTAACTGATATCAATTATGGAAGCAGGCTTTTGAGCCTGGAATAAATGATAGGGGAATTGGCCTGAGAGGGAGTGGGAACAGACATGTTATTATTTACGCCAGATTAAGAAAAGTATCCAATTTGCTGGTCATCTCCTTCCGCTGGGAATCGGCATCAATTTTATTATTGTTCCTCAGATTTTAATATTCTCTAAATGAATTAAGATCGAGCTAGGTAGTTAGTCAATAGTTTAATGCAATTAATTAACTTCCCATCGCTTGGTTATCTCTGCTCGGGCCCCTTTTCTCTGGCCGGCCCCATTGCAGGGCAGCAGTTTGGGGTAAATAAGGGTGCAGGCTCGGCTTGGAGCCGGGCTCCGTGTGTCTGTGTGTGTGTGTTGACTCTTTGGTGTCGAGATTTTTTCCACTGTTCCGTGCATTGTACGACATAACTAGAACTGAAGCAGTACATTTCTTCAAACAATGCCTCCCCGATTCCATTTGTAATGGAATTGGAGGGAGAAAATGTAATTGTGTGTTAAACATGAGGCAGCCATACATGAAGATAAGCAGGGCTGAGTGACTGGATATGGAAATCCAGCGCGGGGACTAGATACTGGAGGTCTATTTTGGAGTTAAATGGCTCATAAAAATAGGAGGCTAGGGTTTATTTATTTATTTGCCCGAGTATCTTAGGGCTGCGCATGTGGAGCTGCGTTTTGAGGGGGATGAAATGCGAGGGGAAAGAGTGGGGGGCTGGTAGTGGGGTGGTCGCTGCTTCGGGAGGGGGGCAGGGAGAGAGCCAGCAGCCAGCCCGTGAGTCGAGGCTTCCTGCCCGGGGATCCCCCGCCCGGTCTCCCCGCCTTTGGCAGGTATCCCTTGGAGCCAACCCCTCTTGGAGCAACTTCTGCGTCCCAGGTCAGGACAAGTGTAATCGGTGTTTCCTTCACGGTTTGAGGGATCTCGCCGGACAGGATGGGCTGGGGAGCTGAGCAGTGGAGCGCTCCGGGGCTGCGCACAAGGGACTTGGGGTGCGCAGAGTGAGGGGCCCGCAGGGAACCCGGGGATGCCCACAGGGAGCGGGATCCTCTCCCCGTGAGGGACCCAGGCGGAACCACCCCGAGGACCTGCAGGACGCCGAGCCTCGTCCCCACCAGGGACCGTTCCGGGGGGGGCAGTGGCCGAGGCCGCCCCTTCCCCGCCGGACATCTGGGAACATCGTTAGGGCCGCCCCGCTCAGGAAGTTTTTCACACTTCACGTCTCATTAACCGCAGGTCTCGGATTCCTTGGGAAAGGGGGACAGACGGGAGGGCGGCTGCGGCCGACGGCCAGGGGCGGGTGGGAGCGACCCAACTGCTGGGAGAGGCTCGGGGGCCCGAGGGGGCCCCGCACCCTCCGGCCCCACCCCGAGGCCGAGCTCCCCCATGCACAGAGCCCCGGCCGTCGAGGTGACGGTGTGGGAGATACAGGGCAGGGAGAGAGCCAAATACGGCCCGGGGGGTCCCTGGAGTAGCTGCTGCACCTTCCTGCCCCGCCTCGACGGGGCCCAGGCTCCAGTGTGAAAGGCTCTGGACTCCCCTTCCCCTCCTCTGCACCCCGCAGGGGCCTTCGAGGATCCAGGGGGCCACAGCTGAAATCACAGTTCCTTCTCTTCCCGTGGGCCCGGCGGTCCAGCTTCTGTGGGATTCGGCCTTCTGGGGAGGGCGAGGACCTCCCCAGCATCTTAAATGTTTAAAAAAAGGTTTGTTCGGTACTTACAGTGAGGGAAATTAAAAAGAAACAGTAAAATATTTGAAAATGAAGTGCATTATGTTTAATAAATATAAAATGAACAAAGGCTGCTATATTGCCAGCAATATCATTTCTTGCCCAGGGGCATTAATAAAGACTGAAAGGTTTGGAAAAAACAATATTTTCTATTAAAATTCTACGGTGCGTTTCAATATTAAAAGGATAGGTGATGAATTTTCAGTGTTACTCAGACGGGGTCAGCCTCTAATTTCATTTCTTTCTGGTCAGCATTCTGTCGATAATTAATCAAAAGCAGAGTTTCTTAATGAAACACTTTTCATAAGGTGATAATTAGCAGGAAAGACGCGGAGTGCAGACAGTCACTGGTAGCTGTCTAATAACCAGAATGAAATCAGGGCTGGGTCCAGGGAGTTAAACAAGAGCTAAAAAAAAAAAATATAAAAATAAAAAGGAAGAAGAGGAGGGAAAGAGATAGGGGAGCCGCCTTGTGCAAAGTCCCGGGAGAGAGTTGTGTTTTTCAACCCTCTGCTGATCGCTTTTAACACCCGAGTTGGTGTAATTTCGCCCGCCGTGCCCCGCGGGGCGTGGGGTGGGTGCGCAGCCCCCGACCGGGACCCACGTTGGGGGGCTCGGAGAGAAAATATCCTCGCACACCATCCCCCTCACCCCATGCACTGAGCTTCATGGCAGAAATCAGTGCAGAGGACACGCTCCCCACCCGGGCCTTTCCCCGCCTCACCCCGCAACAAAACGCGTGGAAAGAGTAAATGAAGTTAATGAAGAAAATTAGCGGCGATTAGTGAAAACGCCGGGGTCCAGGAGAGCTGGCGCTCCGGCCAGGAAAGTGTCTGGTAACAATTACAAAGATACCCCGCGCATAAACAAAAGAAATTAGCCCCTGGAATGATATTAAACAGTATAAAATTAACCGAAAGTTGTAATAAGTGAGGGATTAAAAAGGACCTGGCATTAATTCGTGGGTCTTCAGAGAGCCCGGCAGAAGGAGGGGAGAGGTGTGCTGAACCTTTAATTAATATTTGGCTGGAACATACCTTATTCATAATATTCATTGATGTAGTTACTCCACAAACAGACAGGGATAATTTGTTTAGATAGATAAAAATAACCTTCAGGTGAGATTTTAAATACAAAACAAATCTATCCCTTGCATCTAGTCTGGCACTTAAACAGCAAACCTTTCAATAGGCTTTTTTCTCATATTAATATATTTTTTTTAATCCGAACATGAATGACAGGTACTGCTTTCCTACAACGCCGGGTGTTTTATTATGAAATTCTCCTGAAATGCTGTAAACTTTCAGATAAAGCTGAGAGGCAGGAGGCTGTTGAGTAGATGAGATTATTGATAGTTATTGAAAGTATCCAAATAGGATTTAGAAATCGGGCTCCTGCGCCTTTAATAGAATTCCAGATAATCTTTTATCACAACAAGACACCCATAGAATTATTTAAACAGATTGGACTATTCCAGCAGCAAATTTCAATTATTCTAATGCTTTAATAAATGTGTTGTGTGTGTATTAAATTCAAGCTTCTTAATCCAAATTTTACGATTTAACGGCTCTGATTTTTCATTACAGCTACACCCACATACAGCAATTTACTTTCTTTTTTTTCACTTTTTTTTTTTTTTAAATCCTTGGGAAACTGATGCCTAAACGAATCGGGCCCGCAAACAAAACACGAAATAAAGTCTGACTTAAAAGTGAGTTCTGGACTCCCCAAGCAAGAGAAATAAATAGGAGGCTCCGCAAACCCCTCCAAGGAGTACGGGAGAGAGAAGCTCAGGTAGGGAATATGATGGGAAGTAGGAGGAAAAAAATAGAAAGGAAAAAAGGAAAGAAAAATCAAAACGTGGGAAAATTAAGAGCGGAGGATTGAATTGATGGGATCTGGGGGCTTTGTGGCTGAAACCTTTTGTTTCAATATTTGTTTCCTCGGAGGTTAATATCTTTTTTTTTTCCTTTTTAAACGTAACAGCAGGTGAGAGGGAAAAGCGTGGCCTTCAAAATCTGTCAGCATCAAACCAACTAAAGGAACAGGATTATCAAACAGTGGGAGAGAAACAATATTTTAAATTATCATTAAATTATGGAGACAAGCTCTCAAAAGGAGGAGGGCACAAAACGGATCAGCGACTTCCCCTGCACACACACACACATGCAGGCGGGTATGTTCACATGCGTTCCTCTTTCTTGCCATCAAGGAAAAAATAAATAATAATAATAAATAGCGAGGAGCGTCCTCTGTTGAAAGGGGAACGAGTGAACAGGTTTTTAAATATTAGAAGTCCTGCCTAATGAGGCAACCTGGGCTCTAGTCTAGCAGAGCACAGAACCAGGGTCGGGGACTGCGGGGTCCCCCCTGTTTGGACCCCTCGGGGCTCCCCTCGACGGGACCGTCGGTTCTTCCCCGGGATTTCCCAGCTCCGCGATGGGCCCGGCGGCATCTGCAGATGCGGCTCTGATTAATTGTTTTCCATCATTTTCTTTGCCACCGCCGCCGGTCCCCCAAACTCAGGTCGTTCAGCCTTCCCTACAGACTTGGGAGTCACGGCCTGGGCGCCGGGGTGCTTCGCTGCCGGGAAGTTTGTCCCGGACCCCACCGGGGCTGAAGGGGGCAGCGGGTCTGAACCTCCCGGACTGTGCCCTCGTTGGGCGAGCCGGTGGGCGAGTGCCCCTCCCCAGGCAGAGCATCCCTTCCCCAGGGCACAGCATTCCTTGCGAGGGTCAGAGCATCCCTTCCCCGGGGGTCAGAGAATCCCTTCCCCGGTGCCGAGAAACCCTTCCCGGGAAGCCCAGCATCCTTTCCCTGGGGTTCAGATCATCCCTTTCCCGGGGCAAACCACGAGTCCTCCTGCCCCAGTCACCCCAATCTACCGCAATCCCCCGGAACACCCCCACCCCCGCCCCTGACACGCGTTATTTGCTTACAAGGGGCCCGGAGGCAGCTCAGCCTCCGGGGCTGCAGTCTCGTTATTAAGCAGTTCAGTTTGTTAATATTTCAGGCCTGACCCTGGCGAGGAGGATGTGCAGAGCCGCCCTGACCCCAGCCTGCCTCCTCAAAGTACTTTTGTAATCAGCTGTTAACTATACAAATAGCCTTGCTGCTAAGGATTATCAGATAATCGTATTTTATTAACTGTGAGAGGCAGCCTGTAAATATTTAGTTTTATTATCTCGCTGGGTATCAAATATTACTCCAAATTTCCTACTTACGGATTTTGCCCTCCTTCCCCAGCCTGGAAAAGTTGTGCAAGTTTAATTTTATTATTTATATTTTGAGAGGTGGTAAACATTTCGCTTTGTTTGACTGGAGTAATTGTGTAAATCTTATTAGCAATATGCATATTTACTGTAGTGCTATGCAATGTTAAATGGGTTTTAAATTATATAATTACTAGTCTCTATTCCTAAATGGATATTTAGAGTAGGCTGGAAATTGTTCTACTTTCGGGGACCTCTCCGGGCAGCTGCGGGGCGGCTTCCCCGCCCCCCACCCCAAAAAGGGGCTGATCTTTTGGGGTCCCAGGAGGGAGAAGGGCAGGCTGGGTTTCAGGGGGTGGGGGATTGGGGACCCCGTCGGGCCAGGGCAGCCTAGAAAGGACCCGCGGTCTGCGGGCGAGCCGGGCTGTGTCGATCTGTTTTATAATCTTTGTTTAATGTTGCATTTCTAAGCTCTGTATTAAGCAGCTGTATCAGCGGTTAGATATTTAGTTGTATATAATTTACACCCTGATCCTGAATCGATCCGACACCTCCGGATGGAGTCTCTCTCATTTTTCACGCTCCTTTCGAGGTGCTGAAATAATATCCTCTCATTAGAAGGCTGCGAAGCCTGGCTAATTTATCCAAACTGTCAGTGGCTTGTACAACCTCGGGTTAAAAATAAATCAGCAAAGAAACAACCCCCCCCCCCTCTCCCCAACACACCCCAACGGAACCGATTTATCA
>WEKX01029560.1:793604-797891 GCA_013390025.1 Pitta sordida | reverse complement strand
CGCCGCTGTCGCTGTCGGAGCTGGGCGTGCTGTGGAGGGAGAGGGCGCTGGGCGAGTGAGGATGGCGGCTTTGGCTTTTGAGCAGCTTCTTCTCGTGCTTGCGCTTCTTCTTCTCCATCTTCTCTAGCTCCTTGCGGGCGATCTCCTCGGGGTCCATGGGCTCCCCGCTGCACGTCGTGGGGTGGGAGTTGTGAGCCGGCCGCCCCGGGCCCTTCTTCGTATTCTCTTTCTTTCTCCATTTGGCCCGACGGTTTTGGAACCAGACCTATACACCGAACAACGAGAAGCAATTAACACCCAGCGCACCGGCCCCCCGCGGTGGCCAGGGCGGTGGGAGGGGGCTGGAGGGGAGAAGCGCAGTTGAGGCCTCCCCCGTCCAGCCCTTCGAGGTGCCGGCAGCCCGCATCCACAGGACTGGGCCTCTGCGAGACAGAGCAGGGGAGGGGGCAGTAAGAGATATCCACACTTCTTTAACAGGGTAGAAAAAAGGGGGGAAAGAAAAGACAAGGGGGTGCACATTCACGCACACACACGCTGCACCCTGCCCGCACCGGCGCCGCAGGGAGGCGAAGGGATTACACAGCCCCCCTCGGCTCTTTCCGGGGCCGAGGGGTTCAGTAGCAACAATCGGGGTCCCGATCCCCCCGCAGCAGCACGCAAAACGCGATAAACACAGCACAGTAAGCGACCGGAGTTGAGAGGGTGCGGGGAGGGACACGACGGACGAGAACTCGCCCAAATGTGCGGGGCTCGGACCTCCTTGCCCCTCCCGGGAGACGGAGCAGAGAGATTGGATCAGCCCAAAGCGATATTTGGTTGAGTTTGTTATAGAGACATCATAGGAGAGGAAAAATATAAATGAAATTAAATCCTCTGTGCTCCGGCCCCGCTCCTGCCTGGTTTGGCGGTTCCCCGGTGTCCCCACAGCCCTGGCATACGCGTCCCTCCTCGTACCCGCGGCCCATCGGGGCTGCCGGCAGCGCTCGGCCCCGGCCGGCTCCCGGCCCCAGCTCAGGAGCACGGCGAGGATCCCGGTGCCTTCCTACGGCCGGGCTCCGCAGGTTCCTACGACCCTTGGAGCTGGCGCAGGATGGAAAGCGGCTGGGAAGACACCGTAAGGCAAAGCTTATGGAGGGACTGCGGCCAACGGCGCTGGCTCATCCCGGGGGGGACTGTTCTCGACACCTGGGGTGGGTTTAAGGACGCATTCCCTGCATTCGCGGCCCAGGCGCCGCGTTGAGCCCCCGCACGGATCCCCGCAGGATGTGGGGCCGCAGCTCGGCCTCGCCGCCGCCGCGGCATAAACCAGCGTCTGGAGATCCAACAGCCATCCCATCCCTCTCCCACCTCCCCATTCCCCCCAATTCCCATTTATTTTTTCGAAGATCAATTGAAGCACAATCGGTGCTTCCTTCTCCCCGTCCCGCACCGCCAAGGGCCTGCGAAGCTCGTTAAAATTAAGTTTTACAAGTTCCACGCGTTCTCGATGCACCTACGAGCTTTATTGACGTTCTCCAGCATACCCTGGCCCGTGATTAAGCCTCATATTTGCATGCTAATTTTCTCGCCCTTGACTCATTTAAGAAAAACGTTTACAGTGGAAAAACATACTAAAAAAGAAATGTTTAGAGAAGCAAGGCTGGGATGCCACTCTTCTCATTTCGCAAGATTAAAAAAAAATTATAATAATTATAGTGATAAACCGGCAAGCAGCAGTGCAAGGCAAGGAACAAAAGGGCCGGGAGGCGCCGGGCCCCAGCGCACGGGGCTTGTCCCGGAGTGGGGATGCTGGTCCGAGGGGCCTCCCCGGGGACCGCTCGGTGCAGGGAGAGGGTGGAGTGGAACGAGAGGGGGGAACGCGTATTTTACCTGCACTCTGGACTCCACCAAGTCCAGCCTGAGAGCCAGAGCCTCTCGCATAAACACGTCCGGGTAATGGCTCTCATTAAACGCCTTTTCCAGCTCCTCAAGCTGCCAGCCAGTAAAATTGGTGCGGGTTCGTCTTCTTTTACAGCCAGGACTTTCTTTGTCCGGGTCACCCGAGTCTGAAAAGGCAGAAATACCCTCAGGTCCCTGGGAGACAGGCCTTCTCCCCCCCTCCCTGCCATTCACAGGAGCCTTTTAACTTTTGTGCTCGGTAGCGTTGGTAAAAGAGCGGGATTATACACACACCTGCGCTAAAAATGGGGAGGAACCCGATCTGCCCTCGCCTCCTCCGAAAATGTACTTTACAGAACATTTATTCCTGAAGGAAGCTCTCCACAGGCACCCAGCTGGCAGAGAGAGAGAGAGAAGTTCCAATATTTGCTCCAACCACCGAAGGTTTCACTAAAAAAAATTAAAAGCCCCCCTTTCTTTCCCTTCCCCAGCACCCCCCCCGGGATACCTGCGTGGGTCACAGCTCACAGCCAGGTCCCACGCGGGACCCCGAGGGCAGGGCGGCCCCTGGGCCTCCCGAAAACCCCCCGAGCAAGGGCGGGCATGGGGCTCAGTTGTTCGTAGCCTCTTCGAGTATGCCCAGCTCCAGGTTGGGGATTTTCAGCCCTGGCTGCACGTCCTCTAACATTTTCCACCAGGTGTGGAAATTAATAGCGATAATAATTTGTATTTAGTTGGAGTACAGAGTGGGGCAGCGTCAGGATTAACCAGAAGGATGTTGGGGCGACAGAATCTTTCAATAGCTGAACAATAGCAGTGCCACAGGCCGGTGGGGAGGGAAGGAAGTAGAGAGCTTTCTTTAGGTTAAATCATTGTAAAAAAAAAACCCAAAAACCAACACATAGTAATTATCGCTCTTCGTTCCCCAAACTCCAGTGGTTCCTATTACTGTTTTGTTTTTTTTTTAATGGTATTATCCGAGGTCCCACGCGATGAACTTTGGTGGGAAGGCACCGGGCCGGGCCCGCTATTGTTCAGGGCACACGCGTGGCCCCGCGCCGGTGGGAACTGGGGATGCCCCCGGCGCTCGGCCTGGGGCCCCACACCCCGTCCTGTTGTCCCCTCTGGGGTCAGCACAGCCGCCCTTCCCCCCAATCCAGACACCCCAATATCCGTTAACGGGGACAGCGGGGATAACGAGGGTGCGGTGCTTTTCTTCTCCCGCGCTGACACGCTCCGGGCGGAGAGCGCCGGTCGGGTCGCAGGGTGGTGTTGGCGGAGATGGGGGGGGGGGACACGCGGTACTGGGGCTGCTCCTACCTGCGAGCTTGAAGGGCTGGCTGTCCCCGCTCACCCCGCAGCCGGAGGGGATGAGCGGCGCCGGGTTAACCACGGAGGCAGCGCAGGAGCCGCTCAGTAATCCATCGATGGAGAAGGGGACGGAGGCGGCCGCCGACTGCAGCTGGTGCCCGGCCAGCTCGTAGACGTGGTGGTGCCCAAGCGGGTAAGGGAAGCCCACCATCCCCCCGAACTGGGCATGAGGATGCTCCAGGATGCGGCTGTCCATCATGGGGGCGNGCGCGGATCTCCCTGATACCCGGTTAAATACTAAACAGTCGGAGTTACATACACACAGCCTCCCCCCCACCCCTCTAACCCACCCTCTTCCCCCTTGTCCCCTCCCCTCGCCAAATCACTAATAGATTTCCCTTTAAAACATTCACCAGCGTGTTGTGGGGATTTTTCACCAGAAATGCTCTACTCTCTGAACCTTTAAAGTGATGTTGCTCCAATTACAGAGAGACATTGAGCGGCAAATAGACTGATCCAATAATAGGAGATTCATCATCCGCTCTTTCCAGAGCTGTCACATTGAATTTAAAACTACAAGCCTTTTCATCTCCTCTCCGGCTCTATAACAGGCGAGAAGGGAGGGGGGCAGAGGGAAAAAATGGGGGGGGCAGGAAGGGAGGGGAAAAAAATAAAAAAGGAAGAACCGCTTTCAGCGTTTAGGAGGAGATTTGAACATATCAATCGAAATCATAATTAATGCAATCTCCTATCGATTCGGCCATGGACACCCCCATCTCCAGCAGCAACCACAACCTTTGAATTGTGAGCGCAGACACAACCAGAAGCACCTTCTGTTCGCCAAAGAGGAGGCCAAAAACTAATAATATTTTTTTTAAAAATACAACCCAGACGAAGTTCCCATCCCTCCATCCATCCCCTTTCACCTTCCCCCTACTCTCCTTCCCCAGAAGCAACCCATCGCACTCGCCGCGCTTCATCCCGCCAGTCATTCACAGCTCCCAAACAGCCGCCAAATTTGTCCTAATTAAATTACGTCCCCATAGAAGTTTTCACTCCCATAAAACAGGGATAGATCCCCCCGGCGAATAATTCAAG